>JAYMTP010001218.1:0-25431 GCA_036897365.1 Geranium brycei | reverse complement strand
TAAGCAGTGTTCTAAAAAACGGCCTAGGCGGCGCCTAAGCGCTGATTTTAGCTTTGTCGTTCCGTTTTTCATTAGTCAGACGGTCAAAAACGGTGGAGGCGATTAGGCGGGCTAAGCGGTCGATTAATCGGCCCAGGCGGGCTAGGCGACGATTAATTGGTTTAGGCGAACCATCCATAGAGAACAAAATTGGACCACTAACTTAAATCAGATCTAAAACAGTTACAATAACAAAATTAGCCCTAATTGATCAAATTCAAAAACAATACTCATAAACTCAGATGATGAAAATACGCTAAAGCCCCAATTTTGGACCACAAACCCAAATATACATTATGTTTTCAATAAGTAGATCTATATGCAAAATTCATCGGTTGATTCCTAAAGTTTGGGAAATTGGCCTGAAAATTGGAGAGCAACGAGTGTTTGGGACTGATTAAAAGATTGATTGGAGTGGAGAAAGAGATAGAGAGATGGGCATTTGAGGTATTTTTAAAAAATGAAAAGTAAATCAAGTTAAGTTTGATAAAAAAATAGTAGCGTGTGATTTTTTGGTAACAATGTGAGCCCAAACGAACGTTTTATATAACATAATTCATTTTGACATTAAAAATAAATAAAAGTAATGAAAATACATAAATCTGATTAATTTCTGATTAATTCTTTTGAGGCGTTGTCTGCCCAATTAGGACCTAGCATTTTTTTGAACCTTGGATTTAAGTGAAAGTTGGGGGAGCTCTGTGGGTGAATGAATGATATTGGTTCGAAAAGGCCTTGATCCAAAAACTTACGTGGGCCTTGGGGCAAATCCATTAGAAATACTAAATTATAAACCATTTCTAGAACGACGGTTTATCTAAATCAGGAGAGGCAAAAATGTCACAGTTAGTCGCAGAAAAGTATTATGATCCAACGGTGCCGACGCGAGTAAGTCGTACGCATGATTGGTATCACATCATCCGAAAACACGTTCCCCTGCCCTGATGGTGTAAAAAGAAGCCAAAAACCGAATCGCTCCGCTCCTCCACTTTCGATGTTCTCTATTTTCCTTCGTTAAAGTGAACAAGAAGGCACTCCAACTCACACACCACTAGGGTTTTGGATCTGAACATCCTGAGGTACTTCTCATTTCTCTCTCTGCTTGTGCCTCTTCACTGCGAAAACGATTGTCCACTGATTCTACTGATGGAATCGTTTCCAAGCTCTTGCCATTGCGCTGAACCGTTTTTTGCCAGGCTTCTGTAGATTTTCTGTTGATTTCCTGGAAATTTTGGATGCTTGAACCCTAGAATCTGTTTTCTTTTGACGTTTTTGTTGCTGGAATCTCCCTCACGGAGTCTACATTGCGGTGATACTTTTTTTGCTGCTTGAGTTTGGATTTTTGTAGATTTAGGAATTTGACAAGTCACGACTGATCATCCAGAACTCATTTGCAGCACTTCTTTATGGTTGTGCTGTGTTGATATGAACTCATCATTGGAACTTGATTGTGTCTCTTTTCTAGTTCACGCACTGCTCTGTTGTTGAGAAATGTTGGAAGTGTAGATTATTTCTTTGGCCTAGTGATAGCTTTTGCTAATGGGCCATGGTAAACAAAATGAAAAATGAGCAATAACTTTCAGGAGAGATTGGGAAATGGCTTTTGGAGGATTGGCCTAACTTTAAGTTTTGTTGTTCTACAAGGGTTGTGCTTGGAAACACTAAATTTTTTGTTGATAGAAGAGCATGAATGCCATTTTCAGGTTTTGCTATAATGGAATTGTCACAATTGGAGGCTTTGTGTGAGAGGCTGTACAATTCACAGGACTCGGTTGAGAGAGCTCATGCAGAAAATGCTTTGAAGTGCTTTTCTGTCAACACCGAGTACATTTCGCAATGCCAATACATTCTTGATAATGCACTGACTCCTTATGCACTGATGCTGGCCAGTTCGAGTTTGCTGAAGCAAGTGACTGAGCATGGCCTCACATTACAGCTTCGTCTGGATATCCGTAAGTTCTTGTAGGATGCTCCTATGTATTGCTGATAAAAAAATGCTCCTATGTACTCATTTTTCACTCTGATATTTTAGCTTCAATGATGGCATCCTCCGTATAATATTTTGTAAGCTTTCCTAATGAACTATCCCTTTGAAAATATTGTATGGACCAAATTAATCTCTATGCTATTTTTTACAGGAAATTATGTCATCAACTATTTGGCTACCAGGGGACCAAAATTGGAGTCTTTCGTGACTGCCTCTTTGATTCAACTGTTATGTCGAGTAACAAAGTTTGGTTGGTTTGATGATGACAAATTCAAAGATGTTGTTAAAGAGTCGACAAACTTCTTGAGCCAGGTGATGTGACATCTGATATAGCACAGTCCATCTTCATTCTTGTTTTGCTTGTGCTTATGTTATGCCTTTTCTTTCCCAGCTTCCACACTCATACATCATCAGTATTTTCATGCATGATTGTAGTTTATCATGGATGTATTAGATGCACTTGAAAAGGTTCTTGACATGACACTGTCAAATATTTATTGAAACCTCTAACTCACATGATTTGAAGTTATATTACTATTTGTGTCTCCTGGGCAATTAGTTAGTAGCCTTTTTGGCCCTGACCTTCCCTGCAACTCTCTGATTGCTGAACCTGGTTTATATGCATATGCTAAGTTTTTTCGTGCTTGCATTTATTTGTTACAATCATTTTAGTATGGCGCCGTTCAACAATCTTGATACTCCCGATTCTTTATGCACTTATGCTTACTGTAAATGCCTTGCTTTATGTATATATTTCCGAAGTTTTGTTCTTGCAATATTTGTGGACTGGTTTCAGTTAAGCTGTTTAAAGGTTCCATCTTCCTTTTGGCATCATGTAATTCTGGCAGTCATTCTTGCTTATACACAAACATAATGTTCTTACCAGGGATCTCCTGACCATTATGCGATTGGCTTGAAGATATTGAATCAACTTGTATCCGAGATGAACCAGGTTACATTTCCAAACATTTTAATAAGCATATGAACAGTTATCACATACTCTTGTAAACTATTGTATTTTTATTTGATTCTACATAGCAATTCTCTACAAAACATTTTTTCTTACGTATAAATATACTTTGCTTATTTCAAGCAAGACAAATTTTATAGGAGTCTGAATGGACCCTATTTTTATCATTCTTCTGGCTTAACTTTTTCCTGACATATTTCATTTGATTCCATTTAATAGTTAAATTTTCTCAGTAAATATTTTTGTAGTTATTTTTACTTTAGGTGCCTGTTCAAATACGGTGAACCTTTCTGTTCTACCAGTCTAAAAACTTCCACTAGGATTTGAAGAACATAAGCATGGATGCTAATAATCTCTCTATTTAAATAATATAGCATATGCATGTTTTTGGATACTATTGCTTGAAAGACTCTTCTGTAGCTTGACCAGCTGATTAAGACAGTTTAAAAGATAGTTTTTATTTTTTGAAGAGAAGTTTGTATGATTTACCAGCGTAAAACTGAGAAAATTTTCATTTATGTGTAGTAAATGAATGTGAAGACATTGGAAGCCTATTGACATGTTTCATTTTATATAGATAATAGACTAAAGAACATCTGGCTCTAGCATATGATTCATTTGGTGACATTCCTTACCAGCTCCTTTATTGATTTCTAAACCTTGCTTGTTTGCACTTTGTCATTTTCACTGTGTTCATATACTCATAATTTTCTTAGAAGTAACATGTAATATGAAGACATTTAGCTTCCTAATTACACAAATTTCTCGTTTGCTTCCCATACAAAAGGTCTTGTATCTCTGTCTTTGTACTCTCGTTGGGGATTTTCCTCCCCCAACTTCTCTATTTATAAAAGCTTTATTTCTGATAAAAAAACAAAAGGTTTTGTGCTATAGGGATTATGCTGATGAATATACTGATACTGAAAAAGCTTAAATTGTGAATAGATGGAGTTTTTGCTATACCTATTTTGTCTATTTGTCGTGGATAAGAAACTGTTTTTGTTTGAACAAATTGCATCTAGGACTGCAGAGAAATTTTTGCATTTAAAAATTGATTCTATGTTTGCCGAGTCATGATATGGCAAAACCAATTTATATATACTACATCGAATTGAAAATGTCCTTCCGTCTGTTACACAACAAACCACTGAAACTAGTATTGTGGTTGTCTTGGCATGCGAAATTCAATAAAAGATTTCATTCCATTCTTTGATTGTATATTTACCTGGTATTGAATTTGGTATCATTTTGAGAATTTCATTTCCTTCTTCTCTAGGAAAGCTTTCTGTATCCTAAGCAAGTTAGTCTGAGAAACATTTTTTATCTTCTAGTTCATCATTATAGATTTCTATTTGAGAGCAGTCTACACCGCTAAAATTGAAACAAAGGAAATGAATGCAAACAGTATAGCTTGTTTCCAACATCAACAAAAATAAACAAGCTATTTCCCAAACAATATTGGGACCAGCTACCTGAGTCAATTTACGAACCTTATGCTTATATTTTCCTCCTCCATTCATCATATCTAATGCTATCTCCTATATTGAGCCAAGCACTATAATGTGTTTTCTTACTGCTTTTTATATTAACTTTTGCAGTGAGACTGGCCCTGCCCATTTTAGCTTCTAAATGAATTCTTCCACATTTTGTTATGACTTACAAGTTACAGCATTTGAATAAACCACCTTAAATGGTTCTCTCATTTGGCTTCTCATCTGTAGAAGGCTACTCCAATTCTTGCTTGGATAGCCTCATTCCTAATTTTATGGCTATTAGTATTCACAGAAGTCAACCTAAGCTTTCTCATATGCTCTACTCCCATGAACATGTTGTCTATCTACCATTTTACATCATGTAGTTCTTACATGAACAAAGCTATAAGTACTGAAGAAATGTTAGGTTGGAATTGTCCTTCATTTCAAATATAGTACACGTAGGGCTTGCCTTTCTTATTCTCCCTAAATATGGAGAACAAAATACATTCTTAAGTCACTGGGACCCATACATTCTTTAAAGACAATTAGCAATATTTAGTCACTTTGAATCTCAAACTTGTCAACTATCACTATTATCTTTTACAACAATTTTGATCATTTTGACTATAAACTTGGTAAGAGTAAAATTACTGATTACTAAACAAACATTACTAATTATTAAGAACAATGACCATACAGTATTTGGATATTAACTATTAAGAATAATAAATAATTGAAACAAAAAATATAATTTATATATTTATTTTTTTTATAAATTTTGCTTTTTAATTGAGTTGAATGAGTTTGGCCGAGTTTTGTCCCGAATTTGTCGAGTTGACCTGGTTTGACTGAGTTTTGCTTCTCTTCTCAGTTAGGCCAATTTTTCCGAGTTCTCCCCTAGTTTGTTTGAGTTTCATGCCACTGGAAGGGACCCACACAAGCTGTTCAGAGAAAACTTCATTTGCACATTTAATTAATAATCTACCTCTTCAAATTACCAAACAAGATGTTTTATCTGAGCACTCATTTGATACATCCATAATTCTATGGTGTATAACTTATTATCCATGCAAATTTTCAGGCTACTTCAGGCTTGCCTTCTACTCATCACCGGAGGGTAGCCTGCTCCTTCAGGGATCAATCACTTTTTCAAATATTCCAGATTTCTCTAACATCACTGCGCCAGCTTAAAAGTGACGGTAATACTTCTGCATGTATTATACTGTATCCCGTCTCTTGTGGTGGCTGTGTTGGGCTGGTCTAACTTTCTCTGTACTATTATGTTATTGATCGTCCTTGTGACAGTTTCACATCTATGAATATGCAGTTGTGAGTCGATTACAGGAGTTGGCACTCTCTCTTTCACTCAAATGTTTATCGTTTGATTTTGTTGGGACATCTATTGATGAAAGTTCAGATGAGTTTGGCACAGTTCAGGTATATTGTTTCGGATAGAAACTATATTTCAATAGTTTTTTCCACTGGTCCTTCTGCCTATGATTTGGAGATAAACAACATGTTGTTTATCTAACAGATACCATCCTCGTGGAAGTCAGTTTTGGAAGATCCTTCTACATTGCAGATATTTTTTGATTACTATGGCAGTGCCAATCCCCCTCTTCCTAAGGAGGTGAGTGCTTGTTATGTTTGTTTTAATTATCTTTCTGGTATAGAAAGTTTGTGGAAGCAACATAATTAACCATCAATTAATCTAGGAAATATCCATCACCTAAGGATTTGTGTTAGGAAACATCTACTGTCTTAAGGAATTGTGTCTAAAATTTAAGGGTCTGTTCAGGTACGTTGGCCATTTTGTAGCTTTATATCAGGGAATGCATCCCCTTTTCTTTTCCCCTATTAGTTGGAAGTCTACAATACATGCTAGTTTTGTTTTTGCCTGGAGCGGATAACATTGTAGATGAACAAGCATTGCAAAATTATGAAATAGCGTATGATGTCATGTCTGTTTTGGTATGGTCACACTCATAAAGATTGTATTGGTTATGATCACAAACCATCATTTTTTTCAAAATTTGTGATGAAAACGACATCTTTTTTAATACATGTTATCTCTTTTGCTTGGATGTTAGTTTGAAGATTAATCTGTACAATTATTATTTGGTGGTGAGGCACATGGGAGGGTGCCGGACCATATGCATTTTTTATTTTTCTTTATGGGACAGTGTGTGATCTATACTTTTCAGGGATATTTGGTTATGGTGGATGGTTAGGCTAGCTGTTTTTGGATGTGGAAATGTATATTTGGTATTTTTTTGAGGAATATCAAGACTCAAGATTTTTTTACCAGTTCACTTCTCTTGTGGATGCATTTGGCAAAAATGTAACCAAGGATTCTAGAGTTGAACTTCAATCTGATCAGTTGAAGATGTGGTTTTGTGATTATTTTTGTAGTGGTTGCCTTTGTTGGATGATTCTTTTCTATATACCTTCTTCCTATTTCTTAGATAATCTGAACTTAGTTCTTGGATTTTTGTTGTTTGTTGTGGAGGTTTCCTTTTTGTTTACTTTGGGTTGTTTGATGCAAGCTTTTCTTTATGACAATAAGAAAAATAAATAAGAAAGTAGTTTGAATTAGAATACCATTACGAGGGTGAAAGATAGTTTCTTATTGTATGATAAATAAGAAAACAAATGAATTGGATCGCCTACTCTCAACATATAAGCCAGCACCCCACAATCATCCTCACACAGGGTCGAAGCCTCACAATCCAACCTTCGTGAATCCCAAGTGGCGGCGGTAACCAGATCTAGGGTTTTGAGAGATGGAACTTCTCGTTCTCGAGCCCCGCGACCCAACCCTCGTGATCCAATTCTAGGGTTCTGACCAGGTTGTCTTCTCTTTAGGTTAGGACTGTAAACAAGTCGAGCTTTTAAGAGCTGTTCGAGTTTCATTCGTTAAATATTTCGAGCTCGAGCTGAATTCGAGTTCAAGATTGAGCTCGTTTAATAAACGAGCCGAGCTCGAGCCTGACCTTTGAAGGCTCGATAGGCTCGCGAGCCGGCTCGTTTAATATTTAATTAATTATATCTTTATTAATATATTTTAAAAAATATTGTAAATATTTATAATGAAATTAGACGAATCGAGCCGATCTTGAGTTGGTTCGTTTAGTATTTAATGAATTATATATTATTTATTTAATATTTATCTAATGAATATTTGTATTTAAAATTAAGTAAATTGAATTGAGCCAGCCGTGCTTGAGCTTGCCTATTTTTTTTCGAGCCAAACTCATGCTTAGTTGCATAAGCTTGTTTGAGCCCAAGCCAAACTCGAGCCAAACACTTTCTTCACAAGGCAAGCCGAGCCTTGGCAAACCAAGTCTCAATTCGACTTGTTTACACCCCTACTCAGCATTGGAGCTTCTCGATCCCATCGCTCCTTACCCAATCTTCACGGGGCCCTATGGTCTCGATCAGGTCGCGGGACCCTATGGACTCGTTCTTGTAGTTCAATCTTATCGAGTTCTTACTCGATCAAAGGTGGTCAAATTTTATTTTTATATTTTATATATGCTTTGAAACTATTCTATAATTTGTACTTTTGTTTTAACTTATGAAATTGTTTGAAAATATCTTTTTTACTAAAATATTGCAATTTTTATTTTTCACGTGAATCATACATGAGTGTGTATATCTAATATTTAATTAATACAAACAAGTTTTGGCGATTTCTCTCCAATTTTTCATAACTCCTTAATTTTTGTGTCGCTGAATTCTCCTCAATTCCGAGTTTTAGAACCTTTAGTCCCGCTAAACAACGAAGCCACAGTCAGCGCTGCCTAGTGTGGTCATGCGATGTCGCTCAAAGACCTAGCCACCCAAACTTTTATCGACTACTCTACCTAGTGCAAATTACTGTCGTGTACGGAATTCTTGCACTCTGCTCTTCCGTGTATATTTGTAACACTTGCTAGGATTCTTAGCGGCAGATCTCCAATCTCTTTTCTCGCTTTTGGTACCATCATCGATTTATCGAGTCATCAGAACTAAGGGGGCAATTTTTTGCCTTCATTCACTTTGACGAAGACAAAGGAGCAATGACATCAATCTCTAAACTCAATGGTTTCCGATTGCGAGGGACTCGTCTATTGGTCTTATTGGCGCACTCTCAAAGTATGGGGCTACACCCGATCTTCCCATTTTTGAATCTTGCTCAGTAAACCTCCGAGCTTAACAAGGCTCGCCCAACCAGATTTTGAAGGAGTACCTCTTTGGTTCGGTGCTTGGTGTGGCCAGAAAGAATTGGTCGGTACATAAAGTTCGGAGCTTTTTTGAAAATGACGAGTTGTAAGGGATCGCAGTAATCATCCTGCACATTTTTGTTATTTTTCAAGGATGTAGTCACGCGCTCATGGCTTAGGGAACAAGGTTGGGAATGGCCTGCCATAGGGTCACCTAATCTGGGATGGCCGTCTCAGATATGTTTAGCTTCTTGGTCTGCTTATTGTAAGTTGGAGCTGGACAATATAGCCATTATTGCTAACCACATGGGGCATCTCATTGCAGTTCATCCAGAATATCTGGTTGAGTAAGACTGCTCTCATGCCTTGGCCCTTGTACATCTACTTGAGAACGGTGAGCCAAAATGGCGACTCCCTTTTGTGCTTCAGGACTGAACAACATAGGTTCGGGGAAAATTCTTGATCACGCTGTCCTCGATATCAGGGCGGTCCCTCTTATCTCATGCAATAGAAATATCCTTTGCTGGGAAAGGATAATAGCTTAGTTTCATAATCAGCTACAAATTTTCAACACATATGCCATTGACACCGAGGAGTTTGTAGTGAGGAAGAGGACTCCAACTCGGGTCCTGATGTTGCCTCTCGTCCGACAAGCCCCATCCAAGAGTTGGATTTAAACACCCTTCTTTTAGTTACTCCAACCTTAGCATCAAATCTTTAGTTGAGGTAGTATTGTTCCTTACCATCCATGACAACTACTCTGCACCTTCCCTTAACTTCGTCACAGCTGATCTCCTCCTCTTAGGCTAATGTTGCAGTAGAACCGGCTTGGAAAATGAAGCAGGATATAAACTTAATTCCAACCTCAGTTTTGTTAGCCATTGACACAACCTTCTCTAGGTGAGGATCGTTGCAGCATGTGGCTCTACAATGAACTTGGAAGCCAGGGTATGCCTCCTCCTCCACCTATGGTTTTGCAAGGGACACGCAGTCTAGCATGACATCTTCAAGACAATTCTTTGGCCCCAACTTGTTCTGAGGCTGACAAGGTTTGGAAATTCGCGAAGTCCATTGGTGTGACTTTGATGGGGATGAGATGGAAATAGTGAAGCGGTTTGAGAAGTTTTCACGGAGGGGTCCGGATATTGGGTTGTCTTTCGTGGCATGAGTTTTCTCTCATGTTATGAGCAAGGTCTTAGTTTGTTTAACGAATAGAAGTCACCGAAGGCCTCTTTTCTGATACAAACTTTGACTTCCAGCCCTTTCTCCTCCACTAGTGCTGGTTTTTTTTTTCCAGAAGTTCAAATCTGCTTTTATTCCGGTCTCAGGCTCAACAAGGGAGTGTCTCTTTCTTTGGTCACCGCCTTCTTGTCTATGACTGGATATGAGGGTTCCTTTGCATCTCTTGAAGAATCTGTTCGCCACAAGCAGACGTGGCCTTCAAATTCAATGCTGGCCGTTTGCCTTGGCTGAATTTTGTTGGAGTTTTCTCTACTTTTTTACATGGCCAATCTTGTTGGGCTTTTACTTTGTCTTCTTGTATTTTCTACATTCTCTTGTTTTGTGTAATAAATTCATTATTGCTGGTAACAAAAATTAAAATTAGAGTAGCTGTTCCCTTTACTACGCCCCCATCCACCACAAGTCCTTGCTCAATAGGATACAAAATCATGACCCAAATATAGAAGTGTGATGCTTGAACCATTGGGGTGTCTCCTTGGTATATTGGCATACTGTCAGCTATATGATATCCCTTTATGTTAACACAGATTTTTGAGGGCAATTGTTTTACCATAACCCGGGCTTATTAAGTTATTATTGTGAATTACTATATATCGCTGTAAAGATTATTCTGATGTTATTTTGATTAGGAAATTTGTTAATATACCATCCGTTCTTGAAGTGGCATCTTTTTTGTTATTCCTTGTTTTGCTACACAAGAATTTCTTATAAAATGTTCTATTTTTTCCAGGCTTTGGAGTGCTTGGTGCGTTTAGCTTCTGTAAGGCGTTCTTTGTTTACAAATGATGCTGCACGTGCAAAGTTTTTGGACCATTTGATGAAGGGAACCCAGGAAATCTTACAAACAGGGCAAGGTGTTTGTTTACATTATTCCTCGTATTTCCTTTTTATTTACAATGGCGTGGGTGTATTTTTCTGTTTATTATCTGCTTTGACAATGACATGTTCAATACACTGATTAGTATTGCTATTAAATGATAAAGGCACAACTATCATAATCTTTTTGTCATATTTGGTCAACTGAGTGGCATTCAATTGTCTGAAATTTAAATTTTATCCTCACGTGATATTAGATACCAATTGCTTGGACTTTAACTAAGTTGCTATTAGCACATACTAAGAAATTTTGCTATGTTTAGCTCTAGCCTTTTGTTTGACATTCATACAAACTTCAATAGAAAACTCAAACTACTCTTCAGAACAAACTTATAAAGTACAATATTGAAGGAATGTATGATTGCTCTTCAAAATAAACTGAATTCAAAGCTTTCAAGACAAGCCAGTGTCTTTTCATTGGTATTAATATTTTTTTAATTATACTAATATCTCCTTGCATACAATTTATATTGAATTGAGTTCTATATAAACATTATACAAGCCGGTGTCTTCTCTTTGTATGACATATATTATCATATTTATTTAGTTACTAGTTTGTATACCATATCCTTAACCTGTCATGTCCTTTAATTAATGAAACTTGTGTCTTGTCTATTTCTATTTGTGTTGTGTCCATGCAACATATATTTATATTAACCCTCTGCAGTTTTATCTTCCTTATGACTCTTATACCTTGCGATTGATCCTCTTGCCTGGTTTTGGTAACTAGGTCTTGCTGATCATGATAATTACCATGAATATTGTCGTCTTCTTGGACGCTTCAGGGTGAACTATCAGGTATTACATTTCGAAAAAAAACTTTTGATCTTAATTTTTGTTATGCTATGCTATTAGCAGTCACCATAAAGTATACATATTTGGTGTGAAGGCATGCATCTTTTAGTTTAGGTCTTTTTGCGCAATCCATACTTCGATATATAATGATGTTACAGGTTTTCTTCTCAATTGAGGTTCACATGCATACTCACAAAAATGTAATTGTCTCTTTCATGTGTTACTCAATGCACGCAAAAATGTAGCCGTATCTTATATGTATTACTCGGTTGTGTCTTCCATCCTGTTTTGGTATCTTAGGAAATGTGATTGTAGAACAGCGTTTACTAAATCACTTGAATTATTATAAATCTCACTGGCTTCTAGGTCACTAGCCATAACCAATATTCAGAACTCAAAAAGGATAAAAGATTTTTAGTGATAACTTGTTCAATGTCCTTAACTCAGACGACGTAGGAATTCTCTGAATTGGTTCCTATTACTTGTTTGTTTTCAATTAAGATGGAGAACAACTTCTATGTGCACAGTATATAATAAATATCTATATTTCATATAAATCCTGAAATAGTACTTATTGCACACCATCCATTCTACTGTGTTTTAATTCCATTAATATGGTGTTTCTAGTTGATATATTTGATAGTAGGCAGTGCCTGTTTAATTTAGTGGCCGTGTGGGGGCCTTTGAACATGAAAGGAACAGTCCAAATTGATATTACTTGATGACCGTGATTTGGACCAATAATATTCACCTATCAAATGTCAAGGGATATTGAGTATATGAAATTGCATTGCAGTTGTCGGAGCTTGTGAATGTTGAAGGCTATAGCGACTGGATACGTTTGGTAGCAGAGTTCACGTTGAAATCCTTAGAGTCTTGGCAGGTTAGTAACTGGTGTACACATCATTAAAAACAGTTATGTGTTAAAGTTGAACAATGAAGTGAAAGGGGCATATACTGCTTTGATAGGCTCTGAACTGAGGCAAGTTGCACATCAAGTGCTTCTTAAGTGTTGAGATGAGACACTTATGCTTAAGACAATATTTGATATCAAGGTTTTCAAAACTTCAATATGGTGCTTTTCATTTCGAATGCCCTTTATATGGAAAATATTTTATGTTAAAATTCATGTATTTTATTTTTCCATACACTTTCTATGTTGTTCAAATGTATTTTGGAATCGCCTTCTTTACTTGCACAAGTTTTGTAATTTGGCTCTTCTATGTATCTCTGATGGAGATGCATAAATAAAGCATTCTACTAGATTTTTTTGGAGTGATTTAACTCATGTTTTTTTATGTAAGAATATATATTTTGTAGACTCAATGAGGACTGTTAATAATTATTCCCTGTCTTTTTCTTACATTCACATAGAATTTATCACCTATATTTGCTTAAACAAATTCCTTTGGAATAATTCGAGCTTTCACCGCACAAACCAAGTATATGAGATGCCTAGTATTGTCCACTTCTTCAAGCACTTATTAAGTTTTGTCTCGTTACCAGTGGGCCAGCAGTAGTGTATACTATCTCTTAGGGCTGTGGTCAAGACTGGTGACATCTGTACCGTATTTAAAGGGTGATGCTCCAAGCCTGTTGGATGAATTTGTGCCTAAGATCACTGAGAGTTTTATCACATCAAGATTTAACTCAGTGCAGGTTTGGTTATTTATACTGTTCATCCTGACTAATAAGATTTTATTTTCATAATGAAGATAGCATTTTTTAACGGAATTTGCAGGCTGGTTTTCCGGATGATCTTTCAGAAAACCCATTGGATAATGTTGAACTTCTCCAGGAGCAGCTGGATTGCTTTCCCTACCTCTGCAGATTCCAGGTTCAGTGCCTCAGGAAGATCTGACTTGCAATTTTGAACTCTGAAGATTGATTATAGTATACTGTATCAAGGTTCTAAAACTCGGGATTAGGGTGAACTCGGTGAGGTGAAAAATAAGGAGTTTAAGAACTCGGGGAGAAATCGGCAAAACTCGTTTTGTATTAAATAACTATTATATATTCATATAGAATTCACACAAAAGAAAAAATGACAATATTTCAGCAAAATAGGATACTTTCAAACAATTTAGTAAGTTAAAACAAAGCATGAATTATAGAACAGTTTCAAAGCATATGTAAAAAATAAAAATAAAATTCGACCAGGTTTGACCTAGTTGACCCTGTGAAAACTCGGACAAACTATAACACAGAGAGCGAGTTTTAGAACTAGGTCCAAAACTCGGCCACCTTGCTTTTACTGAGTTCTCGGGGAGAAATCGGGACTTTTAGAACACTTTATTTATATAATTCTTTTGGTCCATTGAAATATGAGTTCTATTGAGGTCAACAGTGGTTGCATGCGTCCGATTTGTTGATTCTTTGTTTCTCGAATCGCAGTATGAAAGCAGCAGTATGTATATTATAAAGATAATGGAGCCTATTTTGCAAACATACTCGGTATGTTAACTCATAATAGAAGTTTATTTTTTCATTTTAAATGCTTTGGACTACTGTGCATGTAACCAATCTTTTAACTTTTTTCACTGCAACAGGAAAGAGCACAAATACAGATTAGTGGTAACAGTGACCTCTCTATTATTGAAGCTAAACTTGCTTGGATTGTTCATATTATAGCTGCAATTCTTAAAATAAAACAATCTACTGGCTCTAGGTAATTTGCTGCCCGGTCGTTTTTATCATTTTTGTCATAAATTTTACATTTTATTAAATTATATTTTTCATTTCTCATGCAGCTTGGAGGCACAGGAAGTTCTTGATGCTGAACTTTCAGCGCGTGTTTTGCGCCTTATAAATCTCACTGACAGTGGGCTACATGGCCATGTATGTTACTAGGAATGAGCTGCAATTTTATAAACTTGAAATGTTATTGTTGAATGAAACTTTAGACATATAATGCCTAGATATCCTTTCCTTTTACCACTTTTGGATGTACACGGTGTAAGCTATAAATCAAATTTTTAATTAAAAGATGTGCTAGTAATAGTAACAACCTTTGTTCACATCTATAAATATATAATATGATGTCGGAAGAATCTCGGTCATTAAATCTTGAAAGGCTTACCACATTACCAACTTATTGTGTATTGTTATTGTTAGATCTGCAATCATTTAACCTGATTCGTGTTTTATATTTTAGTCGTCTATTGTTATTGTTAGGTTTTTAAGTTCATATTTTTTTATCTTTTGTTGTCATCTGCTCACTAAATTCAATATTTTATTGGCAATCTTTGACAAGTATCGTACTTTTTATATCATAATCATTTTTACTTGGCAGAGGTACGGTGAAATAAACAAACAAAGGCTTGATCGAGCAATTCTCACATTCTTTCAGCATTTCCGAAAGTCTTATGTAGGGGACCAAGCTGTTCATTCTTCTAAGGTAATGCATTTTTCTTTAGTTCGGTTTTCTATGTATTATTAAGCTGTATACATATCCTTTTCAAGTTATTCTTTCTTTCTGTTGCAGCAGCTATACGCCCGATTGTCTGAGCTGCTTGGACTCCATGATCATCTGTTAATATTAAATGTGATTGTTTCTAAGATTGCTACAAACCTGAAGTGTTACACAGAGGTAAGGGTATTAATAGTGTAGTTTAATACATATTTGATGCTTTACACATTATAATTTATTTATTTGCATGATTTCAGAGTGAGGAGGTCATTAATCACACCTTAAGTCTGTTCTTCGAGCTGGCATCTGGGTTAGTTTTATTGCTTCAGTATATATGACTAACACAGATTTCTGCACTATTTGTTTGATAAATTCATGTTACTGATAATTTGTTGGACCAATACAACTATTGTATGTTTTTTGTTTTGCAGATACATGACTGGGAAGCTACTTCTGAAGTTGGATACTGTTAAATTTATAGTTGCAAACCATACTGTAATTCCAGATCAATCTGTTTCCTCTTTATTTGGTGGTCTACTTATGACTTGGCTGTGAGAACTTTATCGGTTCTTCCCTAAATGCTTTTTCTTTTTGACATCCTGATTACAGAGGGAGCATTTTCCATTTTTAGAAGAATATAGATGTTCCCGCAGCAGAACAACTTTTTATTATACTATTGGCTGGCTAATATTCATGGAGGACAGCCCTGTAAAATTTAAATCTTCCATGGATCCCCTTCTTCAGGTACTCTCTCTGGGTGTGTTTGCGACGTATGGTTGATTACCATATTGTAAATCACAGACGCATTAAAAGTGGGTTTAGCCCTGATGTTGTTTTCTTTGTCTTTTTGTTAGCTCTGGTTTTCTGCTTTCTCTTTAGTTTCTGTAAAGACTTGGTTTGGGGTGCCTTTCCCAGGCACTTCTTGTCGTTATTTTATTCCAGTGATATATGGAATGTTGTTGGTGTTATAGGTTTTTATCAATTTGGAATCAACACCCGATTCAATGTTTCGTACTGATGCTGTAAAGTATGCATTAATTGGGTTGATGAGGGATCTAAGGGGAATTGCTATGGCTACAAATAGGTATGTTTTTGTTTTTGAATTTCTCATTTGTTTCTTAAAGCTCATTTCTCTTGATGTGACCTTTTCTGGACATCTTTCAGTCGCAGAACATATGCATTTCTATTTGATTGGCTATATCCAGCTCACATGCCACTTCTCTTGAAAGCTGTCTCGCATTGGGCTGATAAACCAGAGGTATGGGGACTTTATAAAGATTAGGCATATTGATATTATACATGTTTGTAATCATAGATTGTATAAGCTGTCAAGAGCTAAAATAAGGACTTGCTTAAAGTATACTTTTATATTAATTATGGCCATACATGCTATATGTTTTTTCACTAGACTTACATTATTTTCTCTTGGGCAATTGTGGTTGTAATTTTTCCCTTTTTTGGCCTCTCATCAAATTCATATTACTTATAACAAAACCATTTTTTCCAAGATCTCTTCTTTGAGATGCGTCAATCACACCCCTAACATGTACTCAAATGTCTCAAAACTCAGTGCTGCATAAACAATATAAATCATCTTTGATTTATATCTTCACTGTTACAAAAAAATGTTACTTTCAACCACTACATCTCTTAATTGCCGCCAAATATAGTCAATAGGCTTTAAGTTTTTTTCTACTTCATTTCACTCTAAAAGAGGCTGTTCTGGTTGATGCTATGATGCAGGTGACCACTCCATTGTTGAAATTTATGGCAGAGTTCGTGTTAAATAAAGCCCAACGCCTGACTTTTGACTCCTCTTCTCCGAATGGAATACTTCTTTTTCGGGAAGTCAGTAAATTGATTGTAGCCTATGGATCAAGAATTTTAGCCCTTCCAAATGCTGCTGATATATATGCATTCAAATACAAGGGGATATGGATTTCTCTAACTGTTCTCTCAAGGGGTAGGATCACAAATAACAAAACTTTGTTTCCTCCAATTGTTAGTTGTTTTCCAGTTGATGATGCTCATAGTTTTTTCATTCTATCCTTGCAGTTAACTGCATGATTCCGTATTAGGGGGACTTGTCCTATTATGAGTCTCGTGCCTTTGCTTTTTGTATATATTTAATCCCCGAGTTTATTCTTCGGAATCATACGGGAACTGTTCTATTTATCATAACATCTTGTCAGTCCGTCATCCGTAAACACCCTAGGGATCATCTTGAAGTCATTATTCACAATACACTTTTTATCTGTAGCTATAAGGGACATTTCATTTGTGGAGTACTGATTGATTGGCTTGTTAGAAACATATCTTAGGAAGCCTACTATTTTGGCCCTTGGTTGTTTCTATAATTTTGTGGGTTACCTATCATTGTTTTTTTTAAAGTAGCCCAGTCATGTAAAGCTAACCTTCATTAAGGAATGGGATTAACCACTAACATATGTTTCTCATAAACGAGTCCCTGATTCTATCATCGCCAATTATGACTTCATCTGCACTTTTATTACCCTCCCTAGAACAAATGTTTACGCTTCCTAGGTTGATTAATAACAGATTCATGACTAACATATTCGTGAACTCCCATCTGGAATCAAAGGCTTCATGCTAAATTTATTTAAGAGGATACGAGTTGTATGTAAAAGTTTAACACCACCTGGTTTTCACTCATACACACCGAAACAGGACGCAACACCCTATAAATTACAGCTCGTGAGTTTGTTAGTTTTTGTTGTCTAAAACTGTTAGGCAGTTATTGGATTTGACCTTCAAACCTCTGCTCTGTTTGGCATCGAAAATGTTATTGTACTGACATCTGTTTCTTGTTCATACTGTCTCAATACTTGGTTGATTAATTTCTTCTTGTTGATATGTTATAAGCTGATTGTATTGCCTACATAATTACAGCTCTTGCTGGAAACTATGTGAACTTTGGCGTGTTTGAACTGTATGGAGACCGAGCACTTTCGGATGTGCTTGACATTGCCTTGAAGATGACATTATCAATTCCTTTGGCTGATATATTGGCATATAGGAAGGTATGTAGCATTTCTGCAGTTTGCAAGTTTTGTTAATGAGGGCTTCTAAATTTGAACCCTGTTTGGCTTTCATGTATGAACTATGAACCATATAAATTGTTTGTAGTTCTGGAATCCTACAGATTTGAACATGTATCCATACATCTTTTCAGCCAAAAAAGGAACATAGATAGTTTTATCTTATTTCCTTCCTGTAAGGGTAATGTTGATGTTATGGTTAATGAGTTACATACTTCTCTGTGTAAGGACAATGCTATAGTATTTTTCCTTTCGTGCTTCTTGTTTCTTATGCATGCCTAGTATGGTTCTGGTTTGTATATTTGTTTGTGTTGAAACATCTAGATTTTCTGAAGAAAGCTTGCTCTTTGGGTACTCTTGAGTGTGTGATAGTTTTACTTGTTGTGGTTTTCTTAGTATAGTTCAATACACTACTTTATTCCCTTAGCAAACTTGTTCATATTTTAATTTGTTTTTAGGGGCTGTTTTCAAATCTGTTACTTTACTCTTCCTTAAAAGTAGGAAAACTGATGGTTCTCACATGAAGCGATCTTGTATGTAATTTGAAATGAAAGCATTATCTAAGATGGACCTCACTTCACTAGAAACTTTTATTTCATGTTTTCTTAACTGTTGATTGTCATCAATAGAAATGGCTGCATTATCTGGGATGAAATTCAATTCCTCAAACCCTTCTATTTTCCTTTGTCCTGTGTTTGGACTGTTGCCTATCATAAATAGAATATATTGCTACCATTTACTAATCCTCTGAACAGTGGAATCACTATAGCATAAAGAATAATATTACAATGCGGCTACTTGTAATATTACATTATTGTTTTTTTTGAAGAATAATATTACCTTGATCCTAAAACACCGACAAATACTATTTTGTGAACATCATCAGCCCATGTACTGTATAATCATCAGCTCCTCTTCAATCTTCATATGTTTTGACTGCTGCTGTGGGTTATTTTGATGTCCACATGTAAGGTTGGATTTCATTTACTTTTAATCATTTTGTTAAAGTGCCCCACATTGGAAGAATGAGGGTTATTAGTTGGGCCCTTTACCTAATAGCTTGAGATTTAGGTTGGAGTAAGTTTAACAGTTATACATATTTGTTTCTTGAATTCTGTCATCATGTCCCTGCAAATAATATCTATATGAAATCATAAAGGTTTGTTTACTCCAGTTATTTTTCTATTTTCGTGTCATGTCAAAATATTACAGTTAAGACTCCAAGATTGTTATGTGGTTATAGATAAAGTTCATACTTTTTTTTTTGTTTTGCAGCTAACAAGGGCATATTTCGCATTCTTGGAGGTTTTGTTCAACAGCCATGTTGTTTTTGTATTAAATTTGGATACAAACGTCTTTATGAATATTGTTGGGTCCCTGGAGTCCGGTCTTAAAGGTCTAGATGCGAGTATCTCCTCTCAGGTATGTGTCATGCCAACTTTTTGAAGATTCTTTTTGGTTCACTAGTACATCAATCCTTACATATTCTTTTTTGAAGAAAATCTTCACATATTCTAAATGGATAATAATACACGCCACATCATTATCCTTTCTCCATGGATTGGCCCACCAGTACCTTTTGATGATATAATATTCAGCATTTAAATAAAATCTCTTGAATAAGTAAGGAGTTGTTTGACAAGTGGCAAACATGTCAGATATATTAACAGAGTAATTACTGTTATCCTCATACAATGGATAAAAGAGTAATAACGCCCAACCTTTTAATGTTTGTTTGTTAGAAATGGGGTATTTTCACGATACCACAATCAACTAAATAAAAAAATCAAGTTACCATGCTCGACTTTAAACCACATTTTATGACTATATGAGTTATTTTTATGTCTGATTAAATGTTAAATTGGACGGAAATCATAAAAAATGTGAAAGTCACATGACATTCAATTTTTTTTTCAAATGAAAGTGTCCTTTAACATGAAATCTTTTAAAAAACAAATAAGGAAATGAAATGGGTTTGGTTCCTCCGTCATGACGGAGACGACGGTGTTCCTTCCCCGACGAGAACCATGATTGTTCGTTATTTCACAAGAATCAGTCGGCCTTGTCGAAGAAGACGAGGTGCAACCCTTGCTGCCGAAGAGTCAGTGGTCCTTTCATCATGTGTGGGCTTGAGTCGCAGCTTGTTGTTTCTTGTTGGACCATCCGTCTTCACGGTTACATGCCGTTGATGGTGTTGTTCCTCATGCCGTCGACCATGACCTGGTGGAGAGAGCCGTGCACCCATGTGCAGGATCTCGTGGTTGCTTGAATCGTCGACTGGAGAAGTCAAGGAATATCGGCACTCAATTTGACGTCTAGGGTTGGAAGATGTTGTGTAGAGATGATGATGTCATGCTAATGCCATTATCTATTTATTTTGGTGTTTCAATATTTATTAATGTGTCAGGATATTTTTGACATTTCACTCAAAAAGTTAACTATGTATTACTAATCAGATGTAAAAATAATAATTTATCGTAGTCACGTGATGCGTTAGAATTATTTCTTGTTTGTAGTTGCTTCCTATTAAGATTATTACCTATCAGTTGTCTTTCCGATTCTTAGTTTCTATTTAGCTTAGTTCTATTCCCTATATAAATGGACTTCTATTTGTAAGCTCTACACAATTCAATCATCAATCAATAATATGTTTCGCATATTATAATATTCTTTTATTATGCAGGCTTGAATTTTGAATTTTTCTTCTAAGTCCTTATTCTTAAATTTCAGTGTGCATCTGCTGTTGATAATTTGGCTGCGTATTATTTCAACAACATCACAATGGGCGAAGGGTCCAATTCACCTGCTGCAGCTAAGTTTGCTCGACATATTGCAGACTGCCCCAATTTATTTCCAGAAGTAAGAGAATGAACTTTATGGTATAGGGTCATTTTTTGTCTTGTTGAATTTTAACTATCATATTAAGATTTGGAAGTGAAACTTGGTCATTCATGCAATGGTTGATACATCTCAGTTCTTAGAGCACACAAGTGTCCTCCGCATTTTATGAAGCAGGTTTGAGGCTTTGCTATGCTATGGACTATGGTCCATCTAAGAGTTGTAGTTTAGTTGGATGTTGATAATATTTTCACATTTTAAAGTATATATTGTTTTGGCCCGTCTTCTGTCAAATTTGAGTTGATATTGTGTTTACTTTGAGGGCTAGCCCTGCCATGACAAGGTTCTTACCTGTAGCCTTGAGTTCACATGTATCAGTTAAGAAACAGCCTCGCTAGTCTCTGTAACAGTCAGTGGTGTCTTGTTGCATAAATGACCCAAAAATCATATCCTTGTGCATTGGGCCGCCCCTATTACATGCTTATTTCCTTTTTTGATTTTTGGGAACATCAAGTGACTTATTCTTTGTTTATGTATACAGATATTGAAGACCCTGTTTGAGATTGTTTTATTTGAGGATATTGGCAACCAGTGGAGTCTTAGCAGACCAATGCTGAGCTTAATTCTTATTAGTGAGCAGGTATACATTTTACCTGCCAACATATCCTTTACATTCTATTTTTACCCTGTTCCTTAAATACATCTTAATATGTATCTATACACTTTCTCAGATGATTTTTTCTCTTCTTCACATAGTTGATGCCATGTCCATTTTTGAATTTGCGTTTGAGTTTGTAGTGTCTGAATTTATACCTTCTTGTGTGAAGGGCAAGATAAAGTTAGAAACTGGGAGTATTACACTATTGGATAGATCATATACCGCCTCACCTCCAAAATAGGTGTCCTACTTTCTTAACTTGGACTCCCAAAGTAACTGTCCACTTTTCTTCTAGGATTTTCTGCATGAACTACCAATAATGAGCTCTGTAAGAGTTAGTTGTATGCACTTAGTGGGCTAGCACAAGGTAGGGCATAGGGTCATGCGGGGAAAGTAGAGCTTTTACCCCACTAATTCTTAATTCTCGCAATAAAAATAAATAAACAAGACACTTATTCTGTGTTCTAGTTTGTTAGCTCATTTCTGTAATTTGTCTCTTGCTGAGTGTTTTATCAGTTTTTCATTGCTTTCCTTCTGCTACTCTATTCTCTTTAGTCTTTCTATTTAATTTTTTTGTATTATCTCCATCCAAGGTTTTAAAAGGTGAAACTGAGCCTTTATGCGTTTTTCCTTAGCAATGTGAGACATAGTGAGGTGTAAGCCTCACCGGTAAGACCATAAAATATTATATATCTCTTTCAATTTTATCTCAAACATTAGATAATAAATGATGAAACTATAAAAAAACAATTATGTAACTATAAAAAAAATTAAAAAATGATGCAAATAAAATTTAATGAATGATGTAACTACAAAAAAAAGTTAATAAATGATGTAACTATAAAAAATAAATAAATAAATGATCATTTTCTATTTTAGTTAGTTAATAGAAAGTCTCTGATGCTGATCCACTGGCTGCAACACACACATGATTACCAATAATATTCCTCCATAAGTTAGCTACCACAAGTTTGAGTCGTGAGGACTCATGGTAACGAGTGGAAGTCAAACACTTATTTTGGGATAGAGGATACACGACAGCTATTAGAGGATTATATTTTAGGGGTGACCAGTTCTGATCAAGTCCGAGCTAGGTTTTGAAGGCAGGTAATAAAGTTTGCTTTCTCTGTTTTCGTGTTTTGATAGAATTAGATTAATAATAAAACCGGATCAAAAGACTAATAATCTGAAAATGAACTTTGAGTATTTTATTGTCAATCAATAATGTCAGAGCAGTGTAAGTAAACTTGGGAATTTTGTCAGAGTAGTCTAAGATTAATAATCTGTATGTGTTTCTTATTCCTATTTCTATTTCTTTTTGGTGTAGGCTTATTCTTTATCTAAAGGGGTCTCTCAATTGTACTTGGAGCTTCACCTATATGCTTTCAATATTTTCACTTTTATCTTGACAAATAAAAACATCTAATCTGGCCGTATTATAATTAACAAAATGACACTGTTTATGGCAGATATTTTCTGATTTGAAAGCTCAGATTTTGGCTTCACAGGTAAGCCTTTTCCTTGCTTTTGTTACTGCTTCAACTTTTGTTATCCAAATTGAGAAAGTAAAAGGTTTCATGTGTGTGTTGCAGCCAGTGGATCAGCATCAGAGACTTTCGGTGTGTTTTGACAAACTAATGGCAGATGTTAACCGAAGTTTAGATTCAAAGAACAGGGATAAGTTCACACAGAACCTGACCATGTTCAGACATGAATTCCGCATTAAATAGCTTCTTGCTTTCCTCTTCTTAGTGAGTTGCTTGATGGAGGGGATGGTTAGTTTTGGGTATCTATCCTGGCAGAAAGGAAAAAAATTCTTTAAAGTTGTTCACATGTAAAGTGTTTGTTGACGTATGGTTTTCTAGTAATTGGTATTGTAGAGTTTTGCTGGGAAAAGATGCTAGAAAAGTAGGATGTACAATGGTGGAGTTTGCAGATGCAAGTAGACTAGTCTGCCATTAATTGCTGCTGTTACAAAGACCAAACCTTACTTTAGTAGATTGGTCTCTTAGGAAGATGAAGGTATGGATATGTTTGTTTTGTACATTGACCCCAGACATATTCTTTGTATCTGTTGATAATAGGAAAAATGGAAAAGAAAATTTATTTTTACTAAGAAATTACGGATAATATCACATGACTACTGTTGACTTGATGTTTTTCTTACCTATTTACAGCTGATTTTTTATTGGGGAGAATTGCAAAACCTCTCATGTGCATGGGTTTACATTATCCATCGTATGGCTGATTGTTTATTTGTAGTTGCAGAATTGTTTATCTATTTTGGTGATCTGAGATTATACGGTTTCATTTCACACTATATCAGTTTCAGTGGTTCACATAAATGCTACTTTAAAATAGGAAAACGTATTTTCACCGTTACTTATTTTATTAACGTCTGTTAGGTTTTAAATTTTAATTGTGAGAAAAAGATCAAAATACTGTTATATGTCATTTAAATTTTTAGATGATACCATTTTAATAATCTTTCTCTATTCTCTCTACTTTCTCTTTCCTCCTTTCCCTCTCTCTCTTCCTCTTCCTTTATGTTAATTTTAATAAGGGACAGATTAGTATACCTATCCAAACTTCATTCTAAGATCACTCACCCAATTTTGAAAATTTTTTTTTGGTACCCCAAGTTTAAAAAATTAACATTAAGTCATTTTCTGTTAAATCTAACAACAATCTTTTTTAACGACCAATATACCCCTCGTTATATAAATTACGAATGGTATAAATATTTAATAAATATGAAAAAACTATTTTACCCTCAAATGAATAATAATTATAACTAAAGGATCAAAGGCACGTTTGTCTTTTTTTATAAACAAATAAAATAAATAAATAAATAAGGTTATAAATGAGAAATGATTATTTTACCCTCAGTTAAACAATAAATTTGAGGGTACATTTGTCTATTTCAATAACAAATTAAAAAAAAATTAGGGGCGTTGCAGGCGAGGTCTCCGGCAATAACACGAAGACCAGCACTCCATGAATTCCAGAACCCAGAAAACCGAACCCAGTTTCTAAACCTTCAATAGCTTCAATTTCTGGTGTAATTGAAGCTAAAGCTTCAATTTTAGTTGGTTGAATTAGAGGAGAGAGAGAGAGAGAGTTGAGGTCGATTTGGGTTCACATGGGTGTGTGTGGTCTGATGCCGACTTTGTAGCTCGGCGACGAGCAGCTCCGTCGGCGTCTGCTCCTCCTGCCTCCGCGACTGCCTCCTCGCTGTCGTCGCCGCTCAGGAGCACCACGTGCAGCTATGCGCAGCCGCCGAGGACCCGACGCGTGCCCTCCGTCGCCGCTCGCCTTCCCTCGCTCCATCTCCCCTGCGTCTCCCGTCGCAAATCCGATGATCCAAGCCGCGGCAGAGTCGAAGGAGCCAACAATCTGGATCTCAACAGGGTTAAGGTTCTGGTAGACCGACTTGGCCAGAGTGTTGAGGTTATCGCCGCCGAATCTGGTCTGTCCGTCGAGAGAGTTTTGGGTTATGTGGGAGAGTCATGGCGGAGTAGACCGCGTCGATCTGCGCGAACAACATGTGCCTCGAGCTCGCATTGTATGCGAAGAACGGGTACGTGTTTATCAGAAACGCAGATCTGGTCCTCGAATGAAAATCGAGGATCTGAGACACAGATCCGGCGAGATCTCGCCAGAAAACGCCCGACAACGGCGGCTACGAGGACTCGAGGATCGCGAGTGAGTGTACGGTGGTGACAGAGACTTGTTTGTCGAGTCCGAGGCTCGCGAGAGCGGAGTGGATCGATTCCATGGCCGGGAGGAGGGAGGAGCTGAGGAAGGTATATGACATGTGTTTATGTATGTATCTGCTGTTGCTCCACAAATCTGATTTTTGGGGAAGACTGATATTT
>JAYMTP010001217.1:0-25444 GCA_036897365.1 Geranium brycei | reverse complement strand
TGTCGGGAAAGAGAGCACGAAATGTCCAATTGAGAGACCCCTATTTGGTCCCCGTGGAAATCGACCCGGTACTTACCTGTTTATTACTTGTGACCGTGTGCGCTTGCACGCAGAATTCGGAGCGCGACGTTTTCACGTCACGCTCTGGCCCAGTAATAACTTAAAATAATATTTAAAATATAAATATAATGGTATTTTGGTTATTTTGAAATTTTAAAAATGAAAAATAAACACACACACATAAAACTAATGGTGTTATTAAAACTAGGAAAGAAGATTTTAGGTGACATGCGAAATTAAAAAAAAAAAATAGGTGATCTATTTGAGAATTCAAACTTTTTTGGTGTACCCAGCTGGAATTATCCCTTAAATAAAAGATATTTTGAGCGAAAATAAATTTCTTATATTCTAATCTTACCTAAAATAGTAAGAAAAAACACGAGGGAAACATATAACCCATTGTATACAACTAGCCGAGCTTGGTCTTGCTCGCTCCATGTGCTGAATCTAGAGTATAAGGCTAAGCATTAAGTGAGATGAGTTAAAAGGGTCGTTAAGAAAGTGACGTAATATTTAAAAAAATCATCATATATACATGTCAGGATCCTTGTAAATCCTTTTAAAATATTTCATGCCTAACTTTACACTTTCAAAAGTAAAATACCTTTTGTAAACTCATCTACACCACTACTTACATCAAACACAACTTTGGTCATGCAAAAACATAAGATCGCTTGCACTGACCTTTACTGGTTACCATTTTGGTCGAGAACAAAATATAACTTTGAGACGACTTAATTTAGGGTAAAAGGTACATTCAAAAAAAAAATATTTTTAACATAAGTGCACCAAAGTTTAAATTTTTACTTAAATAACACAAATCGTAATTAAATATGAGGAAATTGGCAACTTATATATACAAAAATGTTAAATTAATATTTGAATATATCAAAATTAAAAAAATTATTTTTCAAGTATATATTATCAGCAGGCCATTTCCGGTAAATTTATTAAAATCCAGTTAAGAAAAAAAACTATTGACTTGACTGAAGTAGAAAAACACAAAGCAGTACGTTTAGAGTCGTGGCCCACTAGAGAGTCACCTCCAAAATAATTACAGCCACAACCTTGAGAATGAGACCCATGGATGATGGCTCACAAGCGAGGAATGTGAAATCCCGTAAAAGCCCCTGGCCCAATCACGTTCGCGCAATAGATCCACCGTACTCCTGGCCACAAATTCTGATACGCGCTGATTACACGTGTCACCTTAACCGATCCATGATTGGTCACGTGAAGTGGGTCCCTTACCCGTTCGCAAGAGGAAAAAAACTCCCTCCCTTCTCGTCGCTTCTCTTGTGTCTTTTCTCCACTGCTACTGCAATTTTCAAGCTCTTTTCTTCTGGATATTGATTCTTCGAGCTCGGAGATGCTTGGATCGCTTGGCCAGAGCATCGCTGGTTCCGAGTCAGTGTTATTTGTAGAATTCTGCTGATGTTTCTCCAGATATGTTTGATTGGAACGACGAAGAGGTAATCCATTAATTTTTGTCTACATCATTTTCTGTTTCCTATTTGTTTCTGAAGTTGTAAGTTCTGCCTTGCGGAGAATTTTTAGCTGAAATGTCAGGTTAATTATCCTGAAATTTTCAAGTTTTTTCTGTTTGGCCTTTAGGTTTTATGTGCATGTATATGCCTATTTCAGCGTGTTAATTGGTCTATATGGCGTTTATGTGTGATTGATGTGGATACTTTTGGGGTAATTGATGAAAATACAATGCTTTGATATGAGTATTTCCTGTTTCTGTGATTTGAGACTCAGAATTGCTGGTTTTATGAATAGCAATTGGTAAATTTTGTAGGAAATGCTCTAGATAGTGTGAGAAATTTACGATAAGGATTTTTTGTTTAGAAATATTTAAGTTGCTATTGGAACTTCAGATCTAGGAAGTGTTTAGCCAAACATATCTAGAACCCTTGTTTTGGAGATAAGTTGGTAATTTCCTTAACGAACAATTAAATACTCTTATGGTATATGTCTTTCACCTTTTCCTTAAGGCAGAAATATATTAGCACTCCATTGGAAGATCATCCCATTGTTGATGGAAACCTGTAAATGGGTGGCTTAATCTATTTCAAGAATTACTCCAACTTTTATTGGGTTTTGAAGAATGAACTTTTGTCAAGAAGCCCGAATAGCAACTATAATCTTTTTCTTGACATATTGTTTCGATAGAGGAAAAAGGAGGAAACCAATGGAAGCAAACACCACTACATTGTTTGGATGGCCATAAGTGAGGGAAGAAAGGGGATAGAGGACTTAATGGAGGATATATTTTCTTGTCAATGTACAATTCATTCAAAAGTGGAAGAAAACTTCCACTGTCAATAAATTAGCATGGTTTAGACGCCTTTCTATATCTGGATATAGAAAAATAGACAACTTCATTTGCAAGACCGCATGAAAATAATTCATTTTGTTTCTCATTGATTATGTTGAATTCCAAAATATATTGATATTGTTGATAAGTAACTTGATTGAGTTACAATAGTACATTCCTTTATATAGGGAATAATAGGAAGCTAACTAGGTTAAGGAAACCTACCTAAATTCAAACCGTAATTATACTTAACTATATTTAACACTCCCCTCAAGCTTGACAAATCATGTGCACCAAACTTGCTGTATATATAACTTATGCGGGGTACTTACAAGGATCTTGTGAAGACATCTATCAGTTGATCACTAGAGTTGATGAAACTGGCTATAATGGATCCTGACATAGTTTTCTCCCTAATAACGTGACAATCAATTTCTATATGTTTGGTTCTTTCACGAAACAATGTATTAGGCACATTGTGTAATGTTGCTGGATTGTCATATATCAGTTTCATTTTATGGGGTAACCTTTGCAATCTTGAGCTCTTCAAATAGTTATCTTAACCCGATGAACTCACATGTTGCCAAAGGTATAACTCGATATTCAGTTTCTGCACTAAATCTTGCAACCACAATATTTTTTTGATCGGCAAGTATTTTTTTTTAAATAAGACAAATAAAAGTACAGATTGTGCCCGAGAGGACAAGCAAAATTACAAATGCAAATACAATACAAAACCCCCCAAAGGTTAAAAAGAACCGGGAAAAACTATTATCAACCACAAATAATTCTGGTTTAACCAAGTGTATAGGCCCAATTTTCTATTTACTTTTTCAAGATATTAGATTGCCACCCATCAACATGACCTAAACTATTATTGCTTAAAACATGTTTCCTAATTATCCTAACATATGAGATCTTGCCCAATGTGCATCTGAGTATGCATTAATCTCTGTTTGTCATTTGTCTTCATAAATCAAACAGTGCCCTGTGGATCTCTTATATACCTCAAGATATGCATTACTGCATCCCAATGACTATCACATCACGACAAATGAAATGTTAGTCGAGTGATCGTAAGAAAATTAAGTTTTCCAATAAGTCCGCGACATCTTCTAGGATATTCTAAAGGCTTTCATTGTTAGGAAGAAGATTGGAATTTGGATCCATAAGAGTATCAAATGGCCGGGAGTCAAGCATCTTTGTTTCTTCAAAAATATTAGAGCATATTTTTACATTACTCGCTTGGGTGACTTCTATCCCAAAACATAATTAAGCGGACATAAATTTTTAGTCTGAAAATGTTGGAATAAATGTCTTTTAATTTACTTATCCCTTCTTTATCGTCATCTGTAATGACTATATGATCGACATAAACCACTAGATGAAGACATCCTTTAGATGTGTGACGATAGAATACAAAATGGTTTGTTGCACTAGGAAGCATGCTGAATTGTTGGATCATTGTATTGAATCTACTAAACCATACTCGAGGTAATTGTTTGAGGTCGTAAATTGAACGACAAAGTTTACATACCAAGTTAGGCTACCCCTTTGCTATAAAGTTTCCATGAAATGCATTAAAGCGATCTACTTGGCCATCTGGCAGCACTAAGAAAATGCATTTCATGGAATTGGCAAACAATTTATCTCTCTCAAGAGTTTAATCAGGATTAAAATAAGGACACCAAATGTGCGAAAAGACTTATTATAAAGAGATTGTGTGGGAAATAATATGAAATAAGGAGTTTGATTTTGTAGGACAGATGATGGCATGCGATTTATCGAATAAACTGTGGCAAGAACAATATCAACCCAAAGACGAGGAGGGACATTACGATGGAGAATAAGAGTCCGAGCAGTTTCAACAAAATTATGATTTTTGCGTTCACTAACTCCATTTCGCTGAGGGGTGCATGGGCAAGAGGAATCATGAAAGATGCCATTAGAACGCTTAAATTCATTATAAGGAGATTTATAAAATTATTTTGCATAGGCATTGCGTAAAACACGTACTTTGTTAAATTAAGTTTTAATTTCTGCATGAAATTCATAAAAAATAGAGAACAACTTAGAATGATTTTTCATCATGAATAACCAAGTATAACGAGAATGATCATCAATAAATGTTACAAAGTAGTGAAAACCTAAAGCGGAAGGAACTGCCTAGGCTCCCAAACATCTGCATGAACCAAACCAAAAAGAGATTTAGCCCTATTATTACATTGCTTAGGAGATTGTAATTAGAAAGGTGAGACGATTGCAAAGAGTTATGGGAGATTGTAATTAGAAAGGTGAGACGATTGCAAAGAGTTATGGGAGATTCAGTTGAATTGCAAACAACCGATGTTGGATACAAGGTAAGATGGTACAATCCACGAGACTTTTACCCCTCTCCAATCATCTTTTTCGTACTACGATCCTGCAAGGTAACATAACAACATCAAATGTAACTGAACAATTTAAATCTTGAGTTATCTTTCTAATTGAAATAAAATTAAATGGAGATTGAGGAACATACATAACAGTCTCTGTAGATAAAGACGGAGATGGTTGGGCAGTGCCAATACCCATGGCAACAGACTTGGACCCATCTGCAATCGTAAGAATTAGGAGAAACTCTGAACAACGTATATCGGACAAGACATTTAGATTACCAGATATGTGATTCGAGGCACCTGAATCGAGAATCCAAGAATTGTGGGAATGAAATTTACTTTTAAGTCACTTAAATGAATCATGTTTTTGAGAAAATTTCCTATTAAGAAAAATTGCATATTTTGCACCTGTCACAAAAAGATGAGGGAAGCACTAGTTTTTTTAAAAACTGTAGCACCGAAACATTGTTGCAAGACTGTAGCACTGAAATCACTGTAGCAGCCAGAAAAAAAGGACTCTGATACGATGTTGAAATCTAAAATCTATTGATATTATTGAATTACAATAATATGTTTCTTTATATAGAGAATAATAAGAAGCCAACTAAGTTAAGGAAACCACCTAAATTCAAACCCTAATTATGCTTAACTATTTTTACAGATTCCTACATGCAAAATTTGATTCTCTCACTCTCTTTACACACAATTTGACATCTTGTTGGTAAAAGATACGTTTATTGCTCATTTGGGCCACCTATTGGCTGAAGACTCCTACTATAGTACAATGTCATCAATATCAAAAGTTATGGTGATTCTTAATGCTTGCTTTTTCAGCTAGCAAGCATAGTATGGGGTGAGGCTGGCGAGAGTGACGACCATATTGTGCCTTATAAAAAGGGAATTGAAGACCATGTAAACAATGATTTGAATCAAGATTCTGTCAGAGAAACTGGGCAAAGTACACACGAGACTAAACATACAGCTCATGGAAGCAAGCTGGATAGTGATTCCAATTTCATGGGTGCTGAAGTTGCAAAAGATGCAAATCCAACTGCAAAATTTGGTTCATTGGGAGGTAATGAAACTTCAGAGCATCAAACTAAACGTCGACAGTATAATTTTATGTGAGTGTGTGGTTTCTTATTCTACATCATCTTCAGCAGGGACTTCTGAACTTGTTAAGGATCCTGAAGTTCTTGAAATTTGTGAAAGAAGTAAAGAACAAGGTGATTTTGTTGATGATGACTGGGCTAACATTGGAGACTTTGATGTTTTTGACCAAGTGTTCAGGTAATACAAACCATAGCATATCCTTATGAAGCCTGATTGTGCAATTCCTTGAAATGAAAGCTTGCAACATGCATATACAATCTTATTTTATACTCATTCAACCTTGAACTACCAATCTACAGACAATTTCCTTTCAATTTAACCTGTCAATCTACACTTCAGTGGAATTTATATAATTTGAAAATATTAACTTTTGTAACTTTGACCCTCGTCTATGTTTGTAATTATTATGATGCTGCATTTTTTGGAATACTATTTTACATGCAATATGTTGAAATAAAAAAACCCTAGGACATGATGGATTAAATATTAGATGAATGCACTTCATTTTTTGTTAGAAGTTTGTCAAGTTGGCCTAATTGTGACAAAACTAAACTTTCCACATTGCTTTCTTGCAATATTATTCTGTTCCTTCCCATTCCCAGTTATTCTTCTCATATACATTGGTATCAATCTGACTCCATATTCTCACAAGTGATGGTTTTGCAGCAATGATGACCAGATATTTGGCAATGTAAAGATTTGTAATGATGATGAATTATGGCCCTCTTCTAAAGATTTAAGTGACTGCCCGATGAAAGCACTGCCCATATCTTTGGATGATCCAGATTTGGGGTTAGGAACATTAAGGGATATATCTGAGGGAATGGGACTGGGGATTAAAGCAGAATATACACAGGATGGTGAGCCATATCCTATTGGCTGTGAGGATAGGGAGGACCTTGCAAATCATGGTTCACAGAATTCAAATGCAACCACAGACCATGTAGAGTATGTTGGAGGTAGAAATAATCCCATCCTGAAGCAGGTAGCAAAAGGCTCTCCAATATATGTTAACTACTATTCATGCTTTTCATTTGAATAAATGGACGTAAGAAATCATCAAGGTTGTGAAAGTCGGAACCCGGGAGATCTCGGCCAGCTGCAAATGAGGAGTTTTGGGAACTCGGGGAGATCTCGGCAAAAATCGTTTTGTATTCATTAAATAATTAATATATATGATGTTTATTACAGATAAAAATAAAAATATTTAATCATTTTTAATCCAAAACTTGTCAATAATCACTATTCACTAATTAACAACCTGAAAAACAGATTAATTCAATAATCAAAATTAAATATAAAACAAAACAATAACCTAAAGCTAAAACATATTAAGACGAAATGAGTGCAAAAGAAATGGAAATATGCCAAATCTAGTGCCAATAAAGAAAAACAATGCGTCTAAGTAAATTTGAGCAAATAGGAAATTTTTTTGGCAAAGTCAACTTATAAACATCAAAATAATAAACATATCTTGATATCATGTGGACTGGTCTAATTCGGTCAAAGTACTGGTCTAAGAAAACAAATGAAGGGAGTTAATTGGATATCAATACATGAAACCTCCTAATGTATCTAACCCCTAACTAAAGCAACGGAGGAGGCGGGAGGCGACGAATAGAGTGAGAGAGAAGTCGAGAGGGGTTTGCGAAATAACCTAAAACTGGGTTGACTCCGGTTAGACCGGATTGGATCGAAATTGATTTGTTTTGACTAAATTAGATCTGAATTCATCGAATTGGACCGGAATTGATCGAATTTAGACTGGATTGAAATTGTAATTGATCGGCTTGACCGAGATTTGGCCGAGATCGGGCTTCTCGTCTTGGGAGGTCTGAAGTTCCGAGATCTCGGGAAATTCATAACACTGGAAATGATTTATACATTCATTGGTTTTTGCAGATAGGTTCAGGCATGGCAGGAAAGACAGTTATTGAAAAGCCTCTCCTAACTACCCAAAAGGTTGTGATCCCTAATGAATTTGCTGATGAGGTATGGTCACTTGCGAATCTCCATCATGAACCTTACAATTATTTTGCCCTTGTGCCATATTTAAGTTGCTGAAAGATCCATTGTTTACTGAGGTTAAAGTTAAAACATAAGTTTAAATCTTGTGAATGTAAGAAAGAAAGAAATAAAACAGCAATCATCTTTGATTTTGTGTTCTCTACATTATAGTTTTAGACGAATCAATGAACCTCTTCTCTAAAAAATACACAATCTCTATGAAATAAAGGTGTAAGAGTCTCAAATATAAAGATGTAGATCCCAATTTTATAAGCATCTTGGAATACCCATTAGTTCGAGCTCTTAGGTGGATAAGACTTTGACATGATATCAAAGTCTTTTGCTTCTACAGCCTGCACCTCTTGGGCCAAAAGCCTATTTGTTGATCCATGTGTAGTCTCATATGTGGATTATCTAGATCTGACATGAATGTAAAGGGAAGTGTTATAGTCTCATATCTAAAAGATGTGGATTCCTTTACTACTTTATAAGCATATTGGTGTCTTCGCCTGTCAATTTGAGCTTTTACGTGGATCGGACATTAACCGAGGGAATCAGGTTACATGTTGGAGACCAAAGTGTTTATGAAAATGGTTATGCTTGTCAGTGCTCTAATAAGCAAATGGGGGTAATTTTAGAACACTGACCTGATTTCATACAATCGGTGAAATAGAGAGAAAGATGAGTTGTATTAATAATACGAATAATGAAATTAATATTAAAATAGCTATGTTTTTTATATCTTAATATTTATTATTTTTATACAATATAATTTTTATTATGATTGTATATGTATATAACCGACTAGTGTCTAGCATCTTTTAGAGCATTTATGCCAATTGTTATCAAATTGGATGCAAACTAGTAACTAAGTTCAGGTGTGATGGTTGCCGGTTCTACTATACCATTTGACTTGTTATTCAGCATTTGCTAAACACTATCGTAAAGCATTTAGTCTGCAGTTTATTGTTGTATCTACTGAAATTTCATGTAATCCTTTTATAGATATTAGATCTTAGAAAGGTTTATCATTATTGGTTAGTATGGTTTTTCTTAGCAAATATGTGACTTGCTGCATGAAAAGGTATGTTTGACAGGGTGATAGGTTTACATATGACTAAGTCGTTCTGTAAAATATCAGAGTTAGCCAGTATGACTGTACTAATTGAATACTGAAAGCATGGCCTTTCTGTATTTCCTAAAGGACCCCATTCCCCTATGGTTAGGGTAGGTTGTTCAGAAAAATGTTTCATTACACTACTATGCAGATCATATTATTTCCTATAATTACGTTTCTACATGTGCAGACTTATATGCCAAGAGAACTCTTGAACATCAACAAGTCTGAAGAAATAAGTGGGAGTTACAGCAACAGGTCTTCATCTGAAAATACACCTGAACAATTCAACCAGATGGCACCAGCGGCGGTGCAACCACACAACCCTTCAGTTTTTAGCCAACAGAGGCCCTTTCAAGGACCAGAGTTTTTGGACTATCAGCACGCCACTAATCAATTTATGCCCACGTCTGTATATGGAAATCTTGCTCATCCGTATCCTATCATGCCTATGTCGTCCTACATGCAATCTATGGACCTTAAGCATCAGCCTTTTCTTTATGGTAACAAAGCACCTCCAGTCAATGCAATTTTGCCCAACAAGCCTGCAGACACTTCTCTGGGGCATCAGACCATGACACCTCAAGAGAAAATTGAAAAATTAAGGAGAAAGCAGCAGATGCAAGCAATGCTTGCCATCAAGAAACAGCAGCAGCAGTTTAATCATCAAACTTCTTCTACTGATAATATTACTCCAAAATGTTCCAGAGATAATCAAACTCAGCATGTAGAGGGAGCTGATTTTGAAGTTGAAGATCTTAGCAATCTTCCTTCTCTTGACCTAATCTCAATTATAGACCATGTAGACTCCAATGCTATCTCCATGGCAGTTGATGGTTATTCATGGGAAGAGATAACACTCAACCAACTTCAAGATACTGTTGCAAAGGTTTGTTGACTCGCATCTAAATTTTTTTTCTTGTTGAGTAATTTGTGCCTAGTTACAATGACAAATCAATGTCTTACTACAGTTGGACATGAGAATACGGTTGTGCATACGAGACAGCTTGCTCCGGTTAGGCCAAAGTGCGGTGCAGAGGCTGTATGCCCGTACAAACAATACTGGCAAAAGTAGCAGGGATGAACATAGAACTTTCGGGAAAGAAGATACCAGCAACACTAACAGGTTAGTGAAGTCTGGCAGTTCTCTTTCGTGTATTCAAGTAGGACATGCATTCATCTTCATTTTTACATTTGAAAGATTGATAGTGTTGTCATGATAATGGATGGCCAATAACTTTTACCCTACTTGTTTTATTTATCTTCAAGTGAATATTTTTTTCTCATCCTGTTCGAAAGCTTCAGTTAACTGTAATGAATCTAATGATAATGGAATTATAAAAGAAATTACTTGTTATCAGTTTGGATTAAATGCTATGTTTCCTGTTTTGCCAAACTTTATAAGCATGTTGCATACTCTTAATTATTCTTTCTTTTCATTAAGAAAAAGATGTAAAGGGATGTTATTTGACAACACAAGATGTTACATTCGTAGTAATATTCTATCAGCACTTAAACAAGGGTTCAAAAACAATATGATGTGTAATGGAAGAAAGCAATAGAACCAGGAATGCAGCAGTGAGATATGCTTGCATCATATGTGTAAGATTGTACACACAGCACCGGGAAGGGTGTGAATATATAGATAAAAATGAAGCTTCCAGGTAGTAGACAGCAGCTTTTGAAAATTTAGTAGTGGTGGGTAGTCACTTTTGGTTGAAACGTACGATGGAAAGATGATACGGAAAAAAAACCCGCTGCATATGTAATTGTTTATTATTTAATCTTTTGAAAAAAAACTAGCCATTTTATGAGTCAACTATCCTTTGAGATGATATTTGCGAAATTTCCACCTATTTAATTTACATACGAAATGATAATTGTCCTATTCCGTTTCTTGCTGAAATTGTGTTTTACATTATATAATAGAACACTCTTCAGTACTCATTTCTTTTTTGTTGAATTTTCATGTGTAGTTTAAATATTAGAACATCTAGTATGTGAATTAGAATCTTCTCAAGTCTTTGATGATTGTTGTTACATGTGCATTATCTACTCAACCCATACTTGTATCATTTCATGGTCACACAATCTTTTTATTTGATACATTCGAAGAGCATCATGCAACACTTCAATCCAGTCATTGCTGATAAAAAACACTTTGGTCTCCAACATGTAATCTGATTGCCAGTGGGTTGGTATTGGTGACTAGGCTACCATTGGGTTTGCCATCACATGTTAAGTGTATTTTCTGTTGATACCATTACTCTTATTGAATTTATACTTTAATTTGTGACAACTACATCTCCCTAAGTAATTTTTAGTGTGCAAAGAATGCTACTAATAATTTATGATCTTCCAAGTATTTGAATGAGGAGCCTAATTCTTTTATTTCTCATCTGGTTTCTTGACTTAAATGTTATATAAGGTATGCAAAGATGCCGGATGAAGAAACAGAGACCAATCATATAGATCGAACAGTTGCCCATTTGCTCTTCCATAGGAATTTGGAGATTCCTGAATCATCTGGTCCTACAAAGATTCCATGTACCTTGGCTGAACCCCAGCATGTGGATCAGTTTAAGATGAATCCTTACTTGGAAGTTTCTGAGGATGCATCAATCACTGGTCCTGCAGATGGAGAGGCTAAGGAGGTTCAAGCTTCCCAATGAAACACATAATTCTATATGGGTAATTCCATCCCCTATCTTTTCTGTGTGCATTGATGTGCTTATAATAATAATTTTACGGTTATGGTAATGTGAGGTTATATATCATTGTCAGCCACTGGTTCTCCATCGGGTGCTGGTCAAAGAGCATTACGGTTACAGCAAGTTCTTAAGTGTCGTATCAGCATATATTTGCAAGAAATTGCATGCATGTATGCCTGTAGTTATTACTCTCACCTGTATCGCCAATTGTCTAAAGGCCAAGAATTAGAATATTTATTTATTGTTTTGTTACTTTATTGTGTGAAAGGCTAAATTTAGGATCAGTAAGTATTGGGAGACAGATATTTGCCTGATTATGGAAGTTTGTTTGGCTTGTATATATATACACCTCGATAAATCTCTACTCGATGCACCTCATTATGGTATTCATGTGCTGGCCACTGCTATTAAACAGTGATTATGAGATGCTGATTTGAATTTAAGGCCTACTATCTTATTGCCCATAGAAATACTACCTTAATTCTTAATGTACTTGTTTGTTAATTTTCTATTTCTTGTTCTAATGTGTAACATCAAGTTTGTCATATCTGTATATTGACAATGAGGTTGTGTGAAAATTAATTGAATTAGGAGGTCTAATGTTAACTTTTCAAGCTGAAGATGATATTCCTGGGTGTTTTTCAGATTAACATGATTTCTTCGCATTGTGGTGCTCTGTATGACACTAAATGTGAGGTAGCAGAGCAGGTATGTAACATGGGCTGCTGTAATTAATTTAGCTTCTTTTTATGTCGTTTTTGGTCCCCAATTCACATCTTATGCTTTGTAGAGTTGGATATGGCGGCACCGCAGCGGTCAGTTGTTAAATCTGAGTTAGGTGTTTACTAAAATGTAATTTGCTTCAAGATTCAACGTAATAGTAATAAGGTGATGTAGAATCCTTCAGAAAAAAAAGCTGATGTAGAAGTTATATTATGTTGTTAGGTTGACCGTTGACCTCAGAAATGAATGTGACTAGCAATATGTGGGAAAAAAAATGAATCATAGGTTAGGTCGTTAGGATGTGTGTGAGCAATCACCTTTTACATAACTATGCAAGTAATGTGTTTCAAAGATGAAAGCTCTCTAGAACCGACTTGGCCGATTTATACAACACTACTTATATCATGTTACTACACTCAACATTTGTTACCCTTTGTAATAGCAGGGTAATTTTGATATTTTCAATGTATATTGAACACAAAATTAAAGTTCAATGTAGTAACATAATGCATTTAAAAATTTGGTGTAGTAATTCAATACAAAGTGACAAATTTAGGGTAGTAATGTGAAGTTGCCCATTGTATTTATTGAGGATCAGGTAAAGTATTGTAATTGAATGAAAGCATAAATTAGGTGACTAAAGGATTGGGGGAGTTTGAATTGGAATTGGCGCTGGGCAACCTCTCGATTCATGAGTCTATGGTCTGAAACAACGGAGGTTATGTTCTCTGATAACATGTTAGAAGTTCGACTCACCTTAAAGCTCAATTTGATATGTGGAGGCTCATACTATTATTTTAACCAGATTAACGAATTCACATGTTTTAGATGTGATATTTAAACATGAACCACTTGATGAGATACACTAAAATATTTGAATTTTTAAAATAGAATGTGTCATAACCATTTCTGTTAACAACAAGCGAGTCTCAGAATAACCAAGCAATTTGAGTGTGATTTGTACCGACAAAAATTTATTTCAAATAATTAGTCATCAAAACAAAACACTAGAATGCTTACCCTGAAATGTTAAACTCTTCAAGTTAAAATATATAATTCATAAACTACTGAAAAGTTACCTCCCTTCAAACTGAGTTTCCTCTCATCCAACTTAAGTAATTACACAAAAAATAGATAAAAAAAGTTTATTCTTTCAATTCCAAGTCCTTGAAAATAGCAAAATAATTTAAATGCGAAATTTTTGAGAAGTTTGCTTATCCCTTAAATGGTGAATCCCTCTAAAGGAATACCATGGAATCTGTAAGGAATTTACTAGTCTATATATCGTTTAATTTGATCTTTTAAGTCCTTAACGGTTATGCACACTGCCATTTCTTTAGAATTCATTTTTAATCACAAATTCGGCACAAATATCTCACCACTTACCCATCATAGGAGGTAGCTGTAATTTTGTTACTTGACCTAAAAGGATCTGTTAATCGATTTACCCCACAAGTTCGATTGAGGCATGAATAAGCCATTATGATCAAGGGTGGTGTTTAAATGTTGATCTCTAGTTAGAGTCTCACACCTTGGTTGAGATTTTAGGGTGATAGTTAATCAATCATGAATCATCTATATAACAAATGTCATCTAATTGCAAGAATTCAAGTGCAGTGTTGTTATGCCGTTTGCACTAAAATGTTACTGGACAGAATCAGTTCAGAAAAGCCAAAGTAACCATAGTATATATATCACGGTCTTAACTGAATTTATGTGTGATTAGTACAGATTAATAAACGTTTTCATTTTACTAACACGGGTAAACAACCAAATTTAAGGTAATAAGCTTATTTCAAGCTAGAAAAAAATACCTATAAATTATGAATCAATAATGTGAAGCCCAAATATCAGGAACATGAGATATCTTAGGCCAATCCTCCCCACTTTGTTGGCATCTCTTTTCCAGCAACTCACAGTTACTAATATGTAGCCTCCTGACCGAGGCCGGCAGTCCCTTCTCCGGCATCAATGCCAGCTTCGGGCAAGAACCTATACTCAAATATTCCAGATTCCACAGCTCGCTCAGAGTCTCGGGCAACGACTCCAGCTTCCCACAAGTTGAGATTCTCATGTCCTTGAGTGAGTTCGGCAACCTCTCCTCAGGAAAAGCCACAAGTTTTGGGCACTGTGAAATGCTCAGCTCCTCGAGTGATATCAAATCCCCCAACCCCTTTGGCAAGGTCTTTAGATTGCTACAAACTCCGATGGAAAGGTACTGGAGCTTTGGCGGTAACCCTCTATCTGCTATGGAAACCAGTTTTGGGCAACATAGAATTTCTAAGCGATTGAGTGATGCAAGGCATTGCAACCCCACTTCCTCCTGCATTGTCTCGAGTCCGTAAAAGTGCTGGATGCTGAGTTCTTTCAGCGCATTTAGAGACCACAGAAGGCCTCCCGGCAGTGAAGATAGTTTCCTGAAGTGGAGGAGCTTCAAGGAGGACAGAGAGGTGAGAGAGCTCACTGAATTCAGTACCATCTCATGGCACTCATCGAGGACCAACTCCCCAAGCGCTGGGAACTTGGGAAGCCTTGCAATGTTGGGACAGTTCATGATGATGAGCTCGCGCAGACTCGAGAACTCTCCTTGTTCAATCTCATCCCAGTTTTTTAACTTCTCCATGTCTTCCAGCTTCAGCTTCTCCAATGAAGGGAACCCTTTAATCTTTCCCTCTCCGTAGATCTCGCGTCCTATGGTTTCGAGCTGAGACATGGAATCTATCCGGAGATGCTTGAGACCCGGAAGCTGTCCAAGAGATGGAAGTGACTTGCAGTAGCTGCAATGACTGAACTCTATCTCTTCCAAACGAGACAGTGAAGAATCTCCAAACCAGTTCGGGAACTTGGTACCATGATAGATGTCAATCTTGACCTCTTTGATGTTGACATTGGGTTTGAGAGATTCAAGCAACTTCTCATCAGCTCCATCAGGCCTGTACCTTCGTCTACTCCATCCTAGCACCAGTTTCTGCAAATGTGGTTTGCTCTTTAAACTTGCATCTCTCGCCTCAGCATTGTTCACAACATCCTCTAACCTGTCAATGCAGAGCGTGCCTCGAAGCTCTGTCATGTCCTTCAGCTCCCCAATCCCACAACCGCTCTCCTTTCCAGCAACAAACCTGTTGAGCATCTGGAGAGAAGTGAGCTTCCCGATTTCGGGTGGCATGGACACGAGATACCAACAGCCACTCAAGTTCAGTTGGCGCAGGTTCGCAAGCCTTTTCATGTCCTTGGGAAGATTGAGAAGCTGGTTGCAGTTGACAAGTATCAATGTCTGCAGGTTGTGGAGGCTGCAAGTTGATTCAGGCAGCGTCTTGATGTGGGTGCTTGAGAGATCAAGAAACCTTAAATGCTTCAGGTTTTCGACCGAATCAGGTAATGTTTTGATAGCAATGTGACTAAGATCCAATGCTCGGAGACGTCTCAAACCTGGGATCAAATCTTGAGGGATGTTCACTTGAGGGAGTCCTTGTCCATGATGTGACTGCTTGTTGCATAGCAGCAACATGGTTCTCAGGCTTTTTGTCGAGTAGAGAGCCTCAAATGTGACTGACTTGAATGTGTTCACTTGCACTGACCCATGCCTTGCCTTTTCAGATACATTATGCAACTTTTCACCCTCACCCTCCAGTGTGAAGCATACATCTCCTGCCACAAACTGTGCAAGATCATGAATCAAATCATGCATGACGAACGTCCCAGAGGGCATCTTGCAGTGTTGGAAGAAAGACCTGAGCAGCAAATCATCAAAATAGTCGGACGCCACATCTTCTAAGCGTCTCCTTCCTTTGGGATGAACAAAGCCCTCTGCCATCCACAGCAGCATCAGATTGTCCTTGTGGAAGTTGTAGTCTTTGGGAAATATAGAGCAGTAGACGAAGCACTGCTTGAGGTGTGACGGGAGGTGATTGTAGCTCAGCTTCAGAGCGGGCAACACTTCATTCTCATCCTCTTCCAAGTCCCATATATCGCTTTTCAAGATCATGTCCCACTCGGAATCCTCAGTTTTGGAGTACAATAGCCCTCCCAGAGTCTTGGCGGCCAGAGGCAACCCGCGGCATTTCTTCACAATCTCCTTCCCTATGGGGACTAAATTGGGATATGCATCCGCGTCCCCGTTGAGAAATGCTCTTTCTTTGAACAACAACCAGCAATCAGCTTCAGACAAGCACTCCAACCGATGCGCAGGCCTTGTCCCCATGATTGATGCAACTTTCTCGCTCCTTGTTGTTACGATGATCATACTTCGTACAGCGCCTGATCTGAAGGGAAGTTTGAGGATGTCCCAATCACTCTTCTTCTCGTTCCAGACATCGTCCAGAACAAGCAAGAACCTCTTCCCTCTCAGTCTCTCGCAAAGGTCGTTCTGAAGAATGTCCAAGTCCAAGAGCTCAGAACCTTCCCTTGCAGCTGATTCCAAGATCGATTTTGTGAGTCTCCGGACATTGAAATCGTCAGACACACAAACCCACATTCTGAGTTCGAAATGGGTAATGACCTTGTCATCGTTGTACACGAGCTGAGCAAGAGTTGTCTTCCCCAAACCTCCCATGCCCACAATTGGGATGACACCAACTTCATGCCCACAAAACTGATCTGCCACTAGTAACTCCACTATCTCATTCTTATTGTCTGATCTACCAAAAACACAAGATTCGTCGATAAGTGAACTTGTTTGTGGTCTCTCCCTCTCACTCCATGCCCTCCCGATTCCCTCCTTCAAACCAAGCTCTTCTCGCTCTTTCGCTATCTCATCCAACCTCTCGTTGATCTTCTTTATCTTAGGACCCAACCCAAGCTTAAACAAAAAATCCTTGGACAAGGAGAAGAATTTGTTTACCTGCTTTTCTTGGTTGAACCTGAAGGCTTCGGTGGCAACCTCATCCAGCACGTCATCACAATCATAGGCCACTTCTTTAAGGTCGCTTAGCCATAGCTTTACAGCCATGTTACTGAGCTGTCTTGCCTCGGCGTCACTGAGCACTGCTTGAATTTTTGACAGTGTTCTGGTCAGTTTCTTCAGATCTCTGTCAACACCAAAGAGTGACCCGAACTCCCTCAAAATGGGAGAAGCCAATTTCTCAAGAGCTACCTGAAGTGCTGCAGTTAGAAATGCTTCTCCTAGTGCCATTCTGGTTCAAAGTTAGGGACCAAAATAGAAGAAGCAAAGTAGATAAACAGAGAGAGTAACCCAAATGCTATCTAAAGCTTGACCCCAGAGTCAGTAGGTGCATGAATGTCCACATGTTATGTAGATGACAGCAATTAATGAAAAGAGCATCAAGTCCTATTGTGGAAAAAATCAATTAAACTGGAACATACTGAAAACCAAGTTGAAGTCCCATCTAGACCAATTATGAAATTGTTTTCAATGGCTTAGCACTAGCAATAAGTCAAGTAGTAGGGAAATAAATTCACAAGGTGGTACATACAAGTCAATATTGGTATTCCACAACCCTTTCCCTGTATCAGTAGCCACCCCACCCATAAAGCTGATTGTGTCAATATCATTGACCTAACAGCAACAAAATTGGCAAAACTGTAAAAGAAGACATCATTGCATCTCTCCACTCTAGTTGATCATTAGAGAATATGAACACTAGCTGATAAAAAAGCAAGAATATGAACACTATGATAATAACCTTGACAATGACAATATGTGGGTAAGTAAGAAATGGAAAAGAAAAATTCATTCACATAGCCAAAACAATCACCTATCAGTGCCAAGAAGAAAAGCTGACCATAAGGTTCAATAGTAGATTGATATCAAGATGTTCTCATAATTTAGATGAACAAAACTAAGAGGTCTCTGAGCGATTTGAAGTTGTTGGTGCCTAAACCAACTTAGATTACAATACTTAGAGTCAAGAGCACGAGAGTGCGAATAAAATAAGAAGACCTATCAAAAGTATCCCCAAATTAGCTATGATTGGTTAGGGCTATGGATTGTTCTTGTGGATGGATCACATGACGCAGCGGTAAGTTTGGAAGGAATCAGCCACTCCACCGCGGTAAGTAAATTCCATCACTTGTCCCTCCTCCAGTCCATAGTAGCGGATGGGCAAGTGCATCACTTTCTAGCATCCGAGGGAGCTGAGAAATAAGAAAATAGAACATGTATTCATTTGACAATTGTATGGCACAGACAGATTATTTATGTGAAATTGAACCTTACTTTTTTCATTAATGAATCAATAGTAGCATTCTAATTTTAAATAACATAAACTTTCATTTGGTAGGTAACAGTAGATGTTACGTCAGGGGGAATGAGAGTTGAACTCAGGCATCTGAATTTGGTTTGGTGGAAATGGATCACATGCATGTTAATTCCTTGAAGACCAGAACCTATGGTTGGTATTTACAATTAATTACCTGTTTGTCTTCCACGTTGTACTTCTTCAACAAGATGCTCTTTTCTTCAGAAGTCAGTACCTTGTGCTTCGGCTGTAAAACATGCTTTGTGATATTGAAGTACAAGTCACTAATCTGCAGGCAAAACAAGGAATGACACAGTATCAAACTTAGAATATGGGTCTTTCTATCTAAAACAAACCAATATACCAAGCTCAAGAGCGCTTCATGTAGTTATCAACACCGAGTTCATGGCAAATTGCAAGTCAAGAGTCTGTAACTGCCATCAACTTTGCACAATGTGTGTATATATAAAAGCATGATAAAGATATCTAGCTAGGAGATAATAATTAAGCTTCATACTTGTCATATGCCAGACTAATTATTTGACAGAAGGAGTAGTGACCGACAAATAATTTGAACTCTGTTAACAACAATATGTTTACTTATTTGGTTCATCCAAACTATGGCCAGCTCAAGCTAGATAAATCAGCTAAATATGCATGTATGTTCCAAGCAACATTTACATGGGTCAGTGGATTGATGAAATGATAAGTCATGCACTCGGATTTTGCCTAACAAGGCCACACATTGGATAAGTGCCTGGTTATATATCTGTTATAGCGGCATTAACATTAACATCAACATAGAAGATGTTTAATACATATGACAATGTCAAAAGGACTCGAGGAGCTGGAAAAAAACAAGAGTACTTTTGTTATAGCAATGGACGTTATCTAGAAATGCATTGCTTGTAGGAAGCACCCTTCTAGGTATTAGACAATCAAAGAATGTTCCATGTTTGGAGTGTGAAGGGGTATGTAACAATCACATTTATAAGGTCCCATTCTTAAACACTCAAGTTCTTCTTTAGCAAATGCTGAACTTAGTGTCATAAGAGCTATGATAGGTGGCAACCATGTGCAGATAGAGGCCACACTCAATGATGACATACTAGCTATGATTCCGCAACATAAGAATTTGATTGATTTCTAAAACTGAAATTAACGGTGAGGTGTATCTAATAAGAGCTCCACACGACACAAGTGAGAATGCAGAATCAGACTGAATAATACAACGCTGGAGTGGATAACCATAGCAACAATGCATATTTCTTGGAGAAATTAAAATGCATTCGGTAACTTACTTGGAAGAACTCAACTTTGAATGGGAATGTTTTCGTTTCCTTGCGAGCAAATGAGTTGATTTTGATCTGCAAAATTAGCACCAAGCTGTGCAGCTGTGCACCCTCACTGCCCAGTATCTTCTTATAAATCATGCGTATCTCTGATGTTCTGATTTCTTCAGTTCCACAGAAAACAACCAGAATCTGCAAAACCAACATTATGATAAAATAACTACTATAGTGTTGAGTGACTGCACAAACTACAACCAGCCAATGAACAACTGAAATCAAGATAAGATTGTGCTTAAGGTTTGAGATTGGAATGCGAATCAAAAAATAGCATTTACAAATTTCACTGCAAAACAGCAAAAGCAAAATCACATATGATTCTTTAATACATAAAAATGCTCTGTTTTCATTTTCTTTTCCTTTGATTTTTCAGTAGCAGAGAGTGAAATAAATAAAAGAAACTAAAATGATCTTTTTCATTGTTACAAAATAAGGAAAAGCCGTAGCTAAGAGGAAGCAAGTAGCAGTGAAAAGACCTTTTGGGAGGGGTTGGAGCGGAGAGGGAGGCAGAGTCGGAGACGTTCTGGAGCAGGAGCGTCGCCGAAAATGTGGCGGAAGTCGGAGGGAGTGACGTCGTATCCTCTGTCCCGCAGCATCTCCAGCACCGTCCGGCGAGCCAGAAAATACTTGTAGCTCTCAAGACTACACTCTTCCCTGGAGTTGAGAATGCAACCGTCTCCGATGGTTGTCGCCATTAGGGTTTTCTGAAGCTCAAATGTGACCCTTATTAAGCACAAAGAGTGTGTGTGTGTATTACTTACTTGTCTGGGAAGGAAGCCAGATCGTCGAGAGAGTAGATTCATCATACATACTCGCTTTTGTGGTTGAACAGCTGTCCTCTGGTCAAATTCATGTATGAGGCGCGTAGGAGCAAAACACAGAAGCCGCGAGTAAAAAAAACACCATCCAGCTGCTGCAGTTACCGGAAATGGTTGTTATTTCGTGAGTCGTGCCATCTGCACAGTCTACTTTACAGAGAGTGCTGCATTTGTAGCCACCTGGGCTTGAACTGAGCCCAATTCGTATCCTTTCTTCTCATTGTAAGCCAGGCCCAGTTATTATCTAGGCCCAACCCAGGACCCAATCGGAGGTGGCTTGTAAACTCAGTTGGTCGTGTTGTGAAACTGAAACCTATGCGAAGCCAATCCGAAGAGAGAGCCACAGAGGAGAGGTGAGAAAGGAGGTTGATGTTAATGGAGCAGCAGCAGCCAGAAGCTGGAATTGAGCGGAAATGGAAGCTGCACAGTACCAAAAAGACTAGAAAGCCCTTTTCGTCTTCGCTTGTTAACAATCTAGACGATGGATGTCTCATGCACATCTTCAGCTTCCTCTCTCCTCTTCCAGGTAATTTCTTCAGCCTCCATATATTTGTACGCCCTTTTTCTCAAATCTTCTTTCTTTCTCTTAATTAGGGTTTTTTCCTAGCTGATTTAGTTTTGCTCAATTACTCTGCTCTACTACTAATCCGATGCTTTATAATTTGAGGGATTTTCAAAATGTGAAACTGGGATGAAGAGAGAAGGTGGGTGTCGTTAGTTTAGGTATGGATTCGATTAGTGGGCATTTTATTTACTTATTCATTTATGGGATTCTTATTCATTTATGGGATTGATGATTCAGGAATCTCAACTTGAGCTTTGAATTGTAGTTTTTTTCTGAATCTGTTGGTGACAAGTTCAGTGTCCTTGATCTCAGAAATGTTGATTGTTTGGGTTTTGTAGCAACAAAAATTACATCCAGTTTATAAGGGAAATAAAGGTGTAACGGTTATTTTCTACTGGTTTCTTTCTCTGAATTTTACTTCACTATATGATTGTAAAGCTCTGTTGAATTGCACCAAAACTACAGCTATCAAAAATTGAATTTTGATCCCAAATGAATAAGACATCAGTTAGCAATCAATATATGGTGGGTGAAGATTCATAGATGATGGCTTCCTGGGGATCTGAAGGAATGAGAGTGGAAATGGGGATTTGATAATGAGATATGCTTCATGATTGGTTGTGAACATAATTGATCTAATGTCGCTGTGATGTATGATTTCCCGTCACTTGGATGGGTGTCATTTCTATTAACTTTGCATTTAATAGCATGTTGCATATTGTTACTTGATGCATGTAAACCATGATTATGCTGTCACAAATTGCTATTGAGTTTGCAGATCGGTATAACACCGCCCTCGTTTGCCACAGATGGCGTTACTTGGCATGTCATCCTCGCTTGTGGCTGAGAGTTGATCGATCAACCACAGATTTATCTGAGCCTGGAGCTTTCCCCACCATTGAAGCAGCTGTCTCAGCCGCAAGGTTGGTTATGTTTCACTGTTATTGCTCGTGTCGTGTACTATGCAACGACTGACTAAACAACCATTCATATTTTGTCCCATCCCATCTAGACCTGGGGACACTATTCTTATTGCAGCTGGTGGGACTCATCTTGCGTCTAATATTCAGATCACAAAACCACTGTGCCTGGTACGTCCCTCAGTTACCTGTTAGAAAGAAAAAAGGAGAGGTTTCAATGCCCATTTTGCTACTAATCACGTGGCTTGTGTTTTAAGTTTTTATTTAACAAGATTCTCGTGTTTATGATGTCAATATAATGGAGCTTAATTTAGTACACAAGTTTTGGTAAGAATATCTATTCATATATACAAGGTACATTAGGGAAAATCTTAGAACTTTCCACACTCGTGAGCTCAGCCAACTATATCTGATAATATTTGGTTAATCCACAAGTTATTTGGTCGCTATCAACATATTTTACTACTATTTCTAGTAGTAGCTAGCATCAGCACATAGCTAACTTCTCTCCTAATAACTGCAACTAACTAGGTTAATTTTGTTTAAAACATTTAGTCATGGTTTAATAACATCAATGTTCATTTTCAAGTAGCAGATTAATACCAAGAAAGCTTTGAACTTGAAAATTTTAAAATCTAGTCAGCCAGCATTACTTGGAAGCCAAATGTATTTTTCTGGGAACCTGGAGAAAGAATTCGAGTAGAGAAAACATTTCAGTTTTGTTATTTGTATTACAACCTATGCTGTTCAGATAGGTGGAGGTGAGATTCCAGATGAGACAACGCTTACATGCTCTCGAGGTTCAGACAGGTTTGTGAAGCTTCGATTTATGTTCTGCCTTGTTTTTATCAGCGATCAACCTATAAATCTTTTGGTACCTTTTCTTGTGTTTGAACAGTGCATTGGAGTTCATGTCCAGTTGTAAGCTAGCAAACTTAACAGTAAGGGCAGAGCTTGGTTGCTGCTTGCTCCATAGGAGCGGAAGACTTACCATAGATGGGTGTGTACTTCAGTGTGAGACTAATCCGCTGGACCATCTCTCTTGTCCAATTGTGAGTACGGCCACATTCTCTCCTTTAGTGAAGAGCCATGGCGTTTATGTGTCGGAGACCCGAATAGAAGGAGGTGCAAAGGCTGTGCTGACAAGTGGGGACCTAACCTTGCAGCGAGTGAGGGTTATTTACGCCCGGACTTCTGTATTTTTCTGGTTTGACGTAGAAAGTTTGAAGAACGAATGAAGTTTGTTCTAAGTTATTGACTCGATGCATGTAATATCAGTGTATCCATGCCATTTTGCATGATTAAATCATTTGTCTCTTTTGTAAATTGTTAGTTCAAACTTTTATCTTGAAACGAAAAATAAATGGCTAAATTTAGCACTGGATTTAGTTGCATAATTTGTTTTCTAGGACTTGCTGAATTTTGGGTTAATGGTAAAGAATTATTCTTATGAATTGTCCACAACGGTGATGATTTTACAAATTACTATACATACTTAAAAAAAAGTTCATTTTAACTCACCTAATTATAATTTTTTACACGTTGCTCTATTTCATCCAAATTAACTGAGTGGACTGTTAATTTTTTTAAATAAGACAAAACTACCCCTGAAGCCAACTTTTCCCCTCTCTAATCCAACCCTCTGATGTCTGCTTGAGGATCTTTCCTCATTCACACAACTCTCCCAAACAAATCCGTCGCCGGTGAAGCCGCCCTCCTCCGGCGTGGATTGATGGTAACAATTCTTATTCTATCTCGGAGGGTGAGAGGAAACATTGCTGGGAGGCGCTTGGCGGCGGTGGCTCTATTCGTCCATGGCTGCGTCTACTCCGATAGGAAACTCCGGTGATGGAGGTTGCAGGTGGGACATAATTCGGGATTGGTGGGAGTCGACTCTAGGAGGCACAGGATAGCCAGGCTCAGGCTCATGCCCCATTTGCGTGGGTCTGGAAGTCCAGATCTGAACTGGTGCAAGGTCTTCGACAACGGGGGGTCGATGTTGAAAGCGGAATCGACAGTAGAGGGTGGGATGTGGTTGAGAAACAGGGTTGTGTGGTTGGAAGGCATCGGGACTCCGGCTCCGACGAGATGCTCCGGCGAGGCTTGAAGACGAGGATCCGAGCTTTTTTTCGGTCGAGGTTGGGGCTAGTGCACCTTCGTCATATGTGGTCTCCGGTGAGACTTCATAAATTTATGAGCCTCTGGTTATCCTCAACCAACAAGATGTGTAAGAAAATAGTCATAAAATCCTCTAGTTTCGTTGTGATTGTTGATGACGGTTGCCAAATCCCACAATTTGTTTTATTTAATTGTATTGGTATGATGTGGGTCCGTTCAGTGCCTTGATCGACACCTCTTTACCTACATTTAATGTCGAATATTTCTCGTTATGTGGCTATTTAGAGCCGTTTGTACCACTTTACACCCTCGGGTATGTTTGGTGCAATTATGCAGAAAAAAAAGGTGAAAATGGAGCAAAATGGTCTAGAATCGCAGCAGAATATGTTAGAGAGCACAACTTTCTTGTACTTAAGCCGACGTGACCCAAAGTTATATCTCATCGAAGATAACCCGGTGATCTACAACTCTCTAGAAGGAAGTTTTCTCGAATTCTCATGGGAAGAAGCTCAAAACTACAACCAAAGGCAGCAACAAAACAGATCTCGAGATTTCAGACTAGCTAACTTGCAAGTGCCATAACTTCCACATCCGATGTCCAAATCGCACAAACGTTATGTCTAAATTAAAGAGGACAAAAAGAGATACAATTCTTGTGAAGGATGTTTTTGCATTGGAGGTCCGGAAGGGGGCTAAAATGATCATGTAACGATCATTACATAAAAAAAACCAAAAACCCAAAACTTGTAACGATGACGTAACGGGGGCGTAACTATGGTGTAACTATGATGTAACGATCATTACATCCCATGTAACGATCGTTACATTGCCTAGAGTCAGAAAAAAAATATAAATTCCAGCTGCGATTGCTGAAGAGAGGTTCCGAATTTTTTCGAACTGCAGCCTCCTTTTTGAGTTCCAGAGAGCCCGAGCCCTCCTTTGGAGGCCATCTTTGGTGCTCCAAGGGAGGGGTTCCATCACCATCACCATCTACCATAGGGAGCAACAAGGAAACAAGGATTCATCACGAGCAGCGGTTGAAGATCAC
>JAYMTP010001216.1:0-25445 GCA_036897365.1 Geranium brycei | reverse complement strand
ATATTTTATAATACACCTTTAATAAAATAATAATATGTGTTAAAAATAGAAAATGGGAAATTTTCGAATCAGACCAAAAATCTTTGCCTCCGTTACAAACGAAGAACCTCTGTGTTTTTAATGAGGAAAATAATATTGTGGAATTCGCCTCAAACTCGTTGCCATCCTTAGCTTTTTAGACATTTTCCTCCTATTAAGCTTCAGAACTCTGGCGGGAATTTAGTTTCTTCCCATTTTCCCTCTCCTTTCACAGTCTCAGATCAGAGCCGAGAACTTCAAATCCGCCATGAACAAGACCAACGGAAGCTCCAGGTCTCATCAAAGCGCCGATGACGAGTTCGTCGAAGAAGACGAAGAGGAGTCCCTCATTCTCCGCGACATCGACGAGCGTCACAGCCTCGCTCTCCGCCGAGTACCTCTAGCAGTCTAGATCTATCGGTGATTGCTCAGTTTATGCATGCGGTGGTACAGTTCGTGTCTACCTTTTTTGTGACTGGAGTTTTGTTGGTTTTGGTTTCAGTTATTCCTGCGATTGGAGATTGATGCTATTATCTGTATATTTGGAGTCACTATAAGGAAGGTGATGGCTGTTTGTGTATTTTCAGTTTTTTTTCCTTACTAGTTGTGATTTTTAGTGCTTAGAGATGTTACATCTGGTAACTGTTAGTTTTGATTGATTGCTCAACTTCTTAGGTTGATATCTGTAAGCTTAGAAGAATGCATCGTCAAATTGATATGAAGCATTTACTTATTGACTAAAGAACTCATATATAATTTGTTGGTAAGTTGCTGGATCTAATGAACTGATCCTGAGTTGATTCTGATGGAGTAAGGTCCCGTCGCTGCCAAAATATCAATCACTAATTTAAGGAGTATACTTATTTAGACTTGAGAGGGTGATTACATTTACAGTAATACAAAGGTGCTCTTGAAACTATGTGTTACACAATTCGATCTAATGTTTTGTTGGAGATCTATCAGGACACAGTGTTTGCTGCAATGTTCATGGGTTTGACATAGTATTTAAAAGAACAGTGTTCCATATATGGATTTACAGGAGCTACTGTTGGACAATTACATTGCCTATAGATATCTTTGAATATTACAAGCTATGGTATAGTCCGTAAAATATTTATAATCATAAAAAAAAGTTTCCGCTTGATAAGCTTAAAGCCTAAAACATTGGGTACATATAAATTCTGCCTGATATCGTGAGTGGCTATCTTGTGAAGGCGACAAATGATTGAGCACACAAAGAAGCTTGTGGAAGAAATTTTTACCGTACTAGGATGCTATGAACACAATGCTGAGGTAGAAATTAGTTTCAAAGCTGTAGCAACTATTGTTTCATCGTAAAATTGTGCGATAAATTTCAAATTCATAAACTCCAAAACCTGCTGTGCCAGTGTACCTGTTGAAACTATTAGGAGATCGATATAGATATACACAGATACTTATTTTCTTCGGTGTGGTCTTATATAGCCTTAAACTTTCTCCTTTAACATGGACCTATTTAAAATGAGAAATGTGGTGTCAGATTATATATGGAGACACATATTCGGTTATGGTGCAGTTTGGTGTGTCCACTATAGAAGCAGCAATGAATATAGCAGTGGAACATTCATTGAAGTAATAACAATCTTGTAAATATATCTTGTCTTGAACTCATTTTGCTTGCTTATCAGTAGTCAGTTTGCATTTCTTTTTATTTGGACTTGTAATTTCCTTCTTATTTCTCTTTGGTACTAATAGCAGTTCATTTTTCTTTTTTGTGTGCCAAATGTGTGTTATGAAGCCCATCAAACTAGAGTTTGAAAAGGTTTATCATCCATATACATCTATTGATTAGGAAGAAAATATATACTGGTTTATTTTGGGCAAACTCAGACAAGTTTGATAAAATGGACACAACAGGTAAACAACCGAGAGTCTTGACCCTCTGTCCTCATTTTTTTATATCATATTGTCAATAAACTTCTCATGGTTGACAGGCATAGAAACTGTTCGGAGAGAAAATCGTTTGTTAGTCAAATACTTGGTAAACGAGTGCCTCCACAAACTACTAATTGACAGGGACATTCCTGGAGCTGTTCAGTTCGTAGAGAACACAATTTGCGATCTTCTCATGAACCGCATGGATTTGTCACTTTTGCTTATCACCAAGGTGAGAAACTATTTAGTCAAATAGATCCCTTAGTTTTATTGATTATGCATTTATATGTACTTACCAACATCGCACCAGCACACGCCTGCATTACTGATTTATTTGTTCATCTAAAATGTACGAAGTATATTTTCTTGTAGCGTATGCCATTTGTTGATTTTGCCAATGGTCTTGAACCCGTGCTTTCCTTCTGTTGCTGTATACTTTGCCACAGTGAGATGTGAAGTTATGATAAGTCATGATGTTTTGTAATCTTAGAAATTATAATGAGCCTCTTTAGTACTTGAACTGGCAAAAAATCAGTAACTACGATTATAACCATTTGCCATTATTGTTTTTTATTGACAGCGAGATACTGCCACTGCTTCAAATGTGGGGGACCGAGTATAATATGTCATCGTTAAAGCTGCTAAGGTAATCTCTGTGGCAACCTGTCTTTTTGAAATGGTTTTTATCACGACACCATTTAATCAAATCTAGCAAGTGGAATAATAGGGGTTATGAGAAGTGGGATGACCCTATCTATGTGCTGCCCATGTTCTAAAAAACATTAGGCCCTAGTCCAGCAGATAGGGCCTCGGTGGACTAACTAAGCGGAGATTTTTAGAACACTGCTTCCTACTGTTGATAATTATGCTCAAATCACAGCCACTTCTGAGAATATTTGAGCCCATTTTGAAGAATGCTAGCAGAGAACTCCTTCATGGAAGTCACACAATATCTATTTCCATCTCTGCTCCTTCAAATAGTAGCATAATGAAATTTGCTTGGCTGTAGAGCTATAATAAGGTAACCGTTTTAAGGCTTCAATACTTTCCTTTTAATTGCTATATATGGAATTCTATAATGATTGGATTTGACTAACAATTAATTAGTACATTTATTATACTATAGTATTTGTGGATACTGTTATAGAACTTCTCCAAAGAAGTCCCATCCTATATCTTAACTTTGTGTTTGATACAGCAATTCAGATCAAACTCTCTGCTCCCACTGCAAAAGTAGAGAAGCATAACTCTACAGCAAAACTGTGTCTCATGGTAAATATTTAATTTTTAGGCTGGAAAATGTTCCAAAATAGTCCTGATTTGTTACGAATTAGTCCTCAAATGGTGTGTTTTATTCCAATTTAGTCTTCAAGTTCGGGCAAGAGGCCAAAGTTGAGGACTGAGTTGGACCAGAACTCAAGTTTATGACTAATTTAGAATAGAACACATAACTAGAGGAGTGTTTGGGAACATCTCATTCTGCTTTAGTGTATATAATATGAATCGAGCATATGCACTATTGAGAGACTTGATTGGTTGCAATGTCCGAGCCGGAGAAGCTCTTTGGGGAAGCTGTGGAGTGTGGACACAATGCCAGGAGTGTCAAGGTTCTCTGCATAAGGTACTTTTATATCCTGCACTTGTACTGTATTCGGATGCTTAAAAAGTGCCGTTGCATTTGAATTTCCACGGAAACCATAACCTAAAACACTTGGACATGCTTAAGCATACAATGAATTTCAATCTAATGACCTTGTAATGAATGATCCATGAACATGAAGACTGAAACTGAAACCTTCTGATAAAGCAAGAACTAGGCAAATTAAACTGTCAGAATTGCTGAAAGCCAATATAGACTTGAAAACTTGCTTCCAAGAATCATCATTCAATCTAGTTCCACTTGACAAATAATAATTAATATTACATTTCATCTCCTACACCAATCATCTTTGTAAAGGAATCGAATTTAAGAAACAAACGATATAATTTTCGTACACTTATCAACCTAATCAACACCACCTGCTAAAAGTAGAAGTTTACAATTAGCAAACAGGAAACAAAAAAGAATGACTAACCTTGTTTACTCGTGTGGACAGTGAGCTGTGCTACAAACTTGGAACAATTGCTTAAGCGAGGGCGTACTTGAGTGTCTCGGGCTCTTGTGGGCGCCACATGGTCTTGTGGACGCAGAGCAGTCCCTCATTGTCCTTGGAGTAGGTCATGCGAACCTCCCACTGCACAGACTTTGCCATGTTCTCTAGCTCGTTCACTATGTCGATGGTGTCGCGCACGATCAGCTTTCCGTCTGGCCTGAGGATCCTGTCAACCTCAGCAAATGCTGCCACTAAGTTGCACCTGCAAAACAGCAATTGCAGAGTTGAGTCTATCTCTCTGTGTGTAGAAATGTCATTCTATAACACAACATATATTTTCCCAAAATAGTGTTCTGTTCAATTATTTTCGCAAACTTTAAGGATTTGAGGATTTTTGCAAACTACCACAATTTGTTTCCATTAGCTAAACAGTGTAGAAATGACCAGAGGTGTAAACAAGCCGAATTGAGCCTTAATCTGGCAGGGCTCAGCTCGACTTGAACTTAGTTCAAGTAATTTTAAATACATATATTTATTAAAAGTTAAAATAAAATATAAAACATATAATTCATCAAATACTATACATGCAACTAGAGTTGGCTCATCTAATATCATTGTATATACTTTTTAAAAATTAAAAAAAGTCATCGATAAAACGATATGACTAATTAAATACTAAACGGAGTGACTTGCGAGATTATCGAGCCTTAAAAGATCAGGCTCGAACTCGGCTCGTCTATTAAATGAAACCCAACCTTGATTCGGGTTCGGATTGAGCTCGATTATAACGAGCTCGAATAAAATATTTAATGAATCGAGCTCAAATTGTTCGTTAAAGTATTACATCACTAGCAATGACTAATTCATTCAAAGATATCATTGATAAAAGTCAACAGAGAATATCCAATATTCAAAGAAAAGTACAACACAAATGAAGAGAGCGATACAGTTACATACCTCTTCTTGAGCTTGGAGAAAAGATGATCCGCATGCAGGAGGTCATAAGTTCTGGGGTAAGTGCTGAAAGACTCACACCAATCATGATAGATGCCAAATAGACCCCTCTCGAATATAATCGGTAGTGTATCAGGAGCATCAACGTTCACCACATTCATGACCCACACGTTCAAGTCCTTCAGAGCAGCTGCAAATCTGCGAACACAAACCACAAACTCAAAAAACCAGGGAAAACCAAACCAAAGGAGATGACAATGCAGCACCATATCATATCAGAACGTTAAAACATAAATCCATTTTCCTTACCCTCCATAAATAGATCTCATGTCCATGACATTCCTCACGGTGGCCCAGTTGATTCCCATACCGTTGATGTACGATTGAGAGACCACGTGCTTCCAGTGCTTATTATCGGCCGTGAAGTCCTCTGGTGCTGCTTTGCCGTAAACTCCAACCTGAGAGCTGAGAAGCCAGTATGGTGTTTTGTCCACCCTCGCCGGCCATTGCTCTGGCCATTGAGACCCTCTCTCTGTTGAACTCACCGGCACTTTGTGCATGCATGCTTGGAGAGGCACATTCCTGGCACAATAAACAAACTACATTGGTTCTTTGTAGCTAGTAACAATAATTGACTTGCCAGTCTATAGTTAAATGAAATTTATAAATAAACAGTGTTCTAAAAGTCTCCGAATTGTCCATATTAATCTCTGATTAATCCTCAATTAATCATGTAATCCCATTAATCCACAACTAAACTCCGATTAATCCCTAAAAGACCATCTCCGCCTGACTAGCGTTTAGCATTTTTTAGAACACCGTAAATATATACTCATTTCATAATTAATATGATTGTAACAGCAAAATGCAAGAAAGACAATAAATCAAGTTCCGTGGAGTTAGCAAAACCTAGCAATTATCACAACAAGGAGGTCGTACCAGGCAGCGTCTGCAGCATCAGACTCTGGACAGATTGGAGGGTCATTCTGAGGTCTTTGTTCGTAGCACTCGTTGTCGGTGGGCTTCTGATATATGGCTGCACCCACTTGGTTCACTGTATCCCTGCTAATTTTCACGAGTTTCCAGCACATCTTTTCTAACAATGCTGACGTGGCTGCATGGTTTTATAACAAAATACACACGTTGTTAGAACTTAGAACCAAACAACAAAGACCATTTCATCCGAGATAAGACCATGTTGATCTAGAAGTCATGTACCTTCCCAAATCTCAACATCTTCTGTTTTGTTCTGATAAACTGGAGTAGCAGACCACACAAAGAAACCTCCAGGTCGCAGCATGCGGTTTAACTCCAACATAAGTTTCCCACCTGTGCATTAAAGTCAGTTGTCAACGTCTGAAGCAAAAATGAATTAACATTTACAGCTAAAAATGTTGAAGTGAAAGAAGAATGATACATGAATTAAGTATTTTACATCAAGAACGGCGGAGAAAAGGTATCAGTATTACACATGCCTTCAGAATTTCAGAGTGCTAAAAAGTGCAGCTTATCAATTTGAGTAAATGCACCTCAAATAGAGTTCCTAAGATTGGCTGAGCTTAAACTCATATCAATATGCTTATTAAATTTAAGGCAATGGATTTACCTTCGATGTGCCAAGGCACTCTACAGCGGGCACAGTGCACAACATCAAAAACATTCCCTGGGTAGGGAAGTCTCGTTGTACCCATGACAGCAGATATAGCGGGAATTCCCCTCTCAAGTGCAAATTGAACTTGGGCTTCATGTTCATCTTTTGGGGCTAAAGACATAGCAAGAACATCTCTATCAAAGAGAAAGCCTCCAAAGCTAGCAACCCCACAGCCAACATCCAATAAGACACGGGTGCGTTTACCCCAGGCTATATCGGAGACAGTCTGCAATGCACGTGAATTGAAGTCAGCAAAATATTGTTAAACAACATGAAACAGATTAAAATAAAAACGCATATATCAGGTAGCGAGGGAGATTGTCCTTATTTGGGGAAACACCCTCAAATTCCATCATCATCCTGGTTGGAATTACTGTGTGGCAAATATGATGATAAAAAAATCAAATTTTCAGATTCATAGCTCTGCCATGAAGGCAAACCCGTGGAGAGTGAAGTCGAGACATAGAGCACTAAATAAAAAGGACATGAAATGTTCACCTCCTGTAGGAAATCAATGTAATGAAGAGCGCCATTCTTAAACTGCGTTCCACCACCAGGAAAAGTAAGGTATTCACCAGATACTTTGACCCAGTTTTGATGCCCCTTAACGACTGCAAGTTTGGTGTGAGGAACATTATAGTACCATATCTGCAGGAATACACTTGATCAGATCATCTTAGCAAGTCAAAGAGGGAACATATTGGCAACTTAGATGTGACTGTAGTTTACAACCACATTATTTACTATACCTTGTCCCTGCTAGTAGGCCACTCAACTGAGCGTCTGTATCCCTCAGGAAGAGAAACGAGACAGGTTGGTGGTTCCTCGGGACAATGCCTCTCCCGATGCTCATAATGCTTGGTCGAGGTAAGGCTCTTGATTGCTTTCAGGTTGTCAAGGCACGGGATGAAATCAGGCCCAGCGGTAACATTGCAGACTTTCCAACTATACCCAGTTTGCTGCTTAGAAGATTGTTGGGCTTCTTTTTCATTCTTCGACTCTGCTGCCTGAGTTGACCATGCTCCATTCTGAGTGGTAGTTTCGTTCAAAATATCTGATTGAGCCCCAGAGGGAAATACCTCATTTGAACTCTCATTTTTGTCCTGGCCATCCTTTGTTGTTTCATCCGAATCCTTTTTCTCATTCAGTTCCACCTTCTCCTCGACCTGGCCATCTCCATTATCTCCTTCCTTATTTTCACTTGAGTTTTCCTCTGATTTAGTATCACCCTCGCCCGAATCAGATTTCTGCTCACCCTCGTTTGTATCAGATTTTTCTTCCTCTTGTCCATCCGTTTTTGTCCCCCCACCTTCCGTATTAGAATCTCCACCTCCTGTGTTGGAATCTCCGTCTTCTGATTTATTTTCTTCGTTTGTGCTCTCCTTGTTCTCTTCCTCCTTCTCCTCTTGATTTTCTTGAGCGTTAGTGTTGCTATCTCCTTTTGTTGCATCCTCGGTTAAGTCACCTTGATTATCTTCAAACTGCTTGCCCTCATTGCTTCCAGTTACTTGATCCTTGACCTCACTCTTGTTCTCTTCGGCCACATCAGACGTTTCAACCGAGGATGAAGTCATCATCCAGATCCCAACCAAGCAGAGAGCTACAAACACTGCAATCGTCACTGTTGAGCAGTAGCTTGAGGCTGATCTCCTATTGTCTAGTCTTGTATACTTCCCCGTTGCCATGATTATTTCTTATGCGATTACTTCCTCAATTGTTCAAACCTGTGAATACCACAATCATCAAATACCCACTCAAATGATCTAACTTTCAGATTCAGCAAACTAAGATTAACAGATTGAGCAAAACTTATCAACACCTATATAGTGAAAAAGATCCAACCATAATACAAACACATTGAGCAACAAATAGACAGTTACAATTATAGTATAAAGTAGCAGCATACTAAATTAAGCAAAAACAGAAACTTCAGGCACAAATCAGCTTAATTAAATATGAAATTGAGCTCCACACTATAACAAACTAACTACAAATAAGTGATCCAATTAAATTGAAAGCACAAAAAAATTCTTAGACTTCCAGAAATCAACAAAAACTTAATATACCAAAACACTTCAGAAGATCACCATAGCGACGAGCAAATGAAGCTCCAAAAAGTGTTGAATGTCATAATCACACACACACGTCCTTCACAACTCAAGAACACAAAACAGATCAAATCTACGACCGAAATAGAGAAACAGATCGCACGAATCAGGCGTGCAACAGATCCACGATACACCGACGCACTAGCCAACACCACGGAACAACACAAAGCTAAAAAACACAGTGAGTACTGCACTACTCGGCGATCACAAACACGGCAACGAAACCGAACAAAAATTGCATTAGATCTGAGACAGCTACTAGAAAGCTCAGAAGCAAGCACAAATTCGACAAGTGAAGCACCGAGAAATTGACGGAAATGCAAATGATTCAATGCGGATCCGATGGAAGTACCTGAGAATCGCTGAAGAAGCGACGCAGATCTGGGTGAAGAAGAAGAAGAGCTAGGTCTCTGAGCTCATGGCTTTCTCTTACTCTTTCTAGAGAGAGATAGAGATTGGGTCAGAGCTCAGCTGATACAGAGAAGGAGACGGAACGAGAGTGAGATTTAATAGAAGATTATTTTACTATTTTAATTGTTATTTTATTACAAATTACGTTATAGCTCTCTATTTAATTTTTATGTGAAAAGACAGGTTTACCCATAACTCTAATACCATGTAATACAGGTATAAATTAAAAATAAGGGACAAATAAATAAGGTCAATTCCGTCAAAAATTAAGGGTATAATGTATAAATAAATACCATTTTATCCTTAAAATCAATATCACGAGATAATTCATTACAAAAATCAACTTATCACAGTTTTTAATATCAGTTATATAATCTATTGGATAAGATAATTATGAATTCAGTTCATCTACCATTTAATTAGATAACAATTTTTATTTTAAAATAATACATACACAAGTCCTAGCAAATTACTAGTTATTTACAATTTAGATTTTTTTAACGGATGTTATGAGTTATAATCTTGTTAAATGTTTGAGATGGGGAGAAATTTTAAGTAGAGTAACTAAATGATGTAATTATTTAAAAAAATTTATAAAAAAACAATAAATATATCATATGAACATATCTAAATCAAAATATTGAATCAAATTATACTATAAAATAAAATAATTTTAAACAAACTTCGCTATCGACTGTGTATAAATACATTATTAAATCATAATTTATATATACATGCTAGTGTAATTATAGGTAAGCTTGAGGCTTAAGTTAAAGGCCATAATAATAAATTTTAGCATGTAGTGATATTTAAGTAGGTAACATGGCACGATCATTAATGCTATTTCAGATCTAAGATCTCGGGCTTGGTTTGGTGGGAGTCATGTTAGGTGGTGTGGATTCAATAGTATGATAGTGACTTCCTTATTGTATATTTAACGGTACTGTATTAGTTAAAGTTCCATAGGTTGCATTTATTTTATTTTATCATGTGGTAATTTAAATGAACTTATACAATATAAATGCTGCCTTACCTAAAATAATAAAATAATAATAACAGTAGACAACTAACACCTGATTAAGAGGGTATTTTGGGAAAGAAACGAAAGGGGTAAAATGGTAAATGAAAATGTCGGTGTGTTTTAAGGGGGGGCAGCTGATTTTCCGCGAATGACACCGCACAGGACGCGCCATGTGGCCCCAAACTAAACATAAACACCGACACATTTGATAATGATGTTTCTGTGGGTCCCACCGAATAAGAGATTAGATTATACGATGGTCAGCTATCTTACACAGGCAGGCCGGGCATCGAAAACAGAGAATGATTTTAATAAATAGGCCCAATTAGTTAGGAAGGACCGTTTTAATGGCGACAAACGGAGACCTTTGTACGTTTCTCACAGACGATGTTTTTGAATTACAGTTACATATCTCTCTAAATCTACCCTTTCATCTCTTTTTCACTCTGTGTACAAGGGAGTTCAAAACCAATAATATGAACTAATAATGTAAAGCTCAAACCCTTACATTGTCGCTTGAAAACCTCATAAACAATGTATTTTTTTTAAAAATAAAAATCTACCGACCTGTTCTAATAGTTGCAAATAGTCAAATCACCTAAAATACTTTTCTATTTAAAGCATACAATTCATTTCAATTTGGACACATCCAGAAATTAAAACGTTTACACAAAATAGACAAAAGACATTACACTTACAAGACTAGAGTGTCAAATTTAAATGAAAAAATGGGTACAAGAGAAGAGATACAGTACAGTCTTCGACGCGCATAGAGACACATAGTTCAGAATCAAGAAACGACACTATTGTTTCTTCGAGGTAACTAACACATCAGAAAGGTGAGAGATGCAAAAATGACAGAAATAATACACAACAAAACTCGAAAAGAGACGATCGGGATTGGTGAGTGATTAGTACCGGACAACGTCCTGAATGCAATCGTAGAAGTGAGCAATCTTGATCTTCTCTTTGCCAGCATAGATCGCCTCTGAAGATCCACCGTACTCTCCTTGCGCTGCCATCTCCACCAACATGTACAGCTTCTTGATCGGCATCTAACATAAGGACAATTCCAACATCATCAGAGAACTAATGACAGATCCTATTGCATCTTCTATATTACTCGTAAGTAGATTATATGTATAACTAATTTTGGGATATTGAATTTAGGTAGGTATGGCAATTAGTAGTAAAATAACCATCATTCAGAAAAAAAGAAAAGAAATTTCTCTCTTTGTGTGTGAGTAGCGGATAAAGGTAAGCTTACATCGTTCAGTGCCTCTGCAGCTGCATCAATATCTTCCTCGGCAAAAACATTTAGCTGCTCAAGGACCTGATGAAGAAAAAGCTGCCCGATTAACACAACTCTTACTAGAAAATAGGAGAAGTTATGCGAAATAATTTCAATATTTGACCTCATGGAATCAAAGTTACATTCAGATTCCACTGTTTGACCAATGGTGGATTAAGCTCCCGTAAAAGGAAGCAAAACAATACTGCACCTGACCACATATGTTACCAGAAAAAGAATAGGAAGACGGCAATGCCTTACCCTCTTTGCATCAGAGGTCTTCAATGTTGGAACATTGTAAGTGACAGAAAATGCATCGCATATACCAACTGAGTCTAGAAATCCCACTTCACTGGTTGTCCCCATCACCAAAAGCTTCTTTCCCTGTAACAAAATTTGAAAATTCAATAAAACACTAGAAAGTGAAAATGTTTGATCATAGGACTTGGACATGAAACAAGTATGAAGTTTGTTTATGTAAGGAGAAAAGAGAAACCTTGGGAGGAAGCCGCTTGAGGAGGACCAACAGTGTCTGGGAGATCAAATTAGAGAAACGAGGTCCGATTGCAACATACTCCAGTAACCTTCAACAAAAGTTAGGATGAAAATTGATGACACGTTAAGATATCAAGAGAGAAAAAGAGATCGAAGAGGAAAAGCTGGGACAGTAAACTACACAATACCTTTCAATGCCATCGAGGATAATTATGCTCAAAGGCGATTTGTATGCATCCTCAAAAACCTGGCGGAAAGTTGCTCTTTACATCAGGAACCAAACTAGAAAGAGAAAGCTTAAGACTACAGACATGAAATAAAACAAAGAAATCTTTCCCTAGAAAGATTTCAAGATGGCAAACCTTGACTATCTGTGCACATTTGGTGCTCTCGTGAAGACCAATCATTGTTTCAGCTGAGATCTATCACATAAAAGAAAGGTTAAAGTTAAGAAACCGTTATGTTGAATATACAAAGGGCTACAAGTTCTGGTTGAGAGAGAAACATTTACACAGTAGGGAGTAGGAACTTACAATCTTGACATAAGGAAAATCACTATCAATGCCAACAGTAGCTGCCAATGCGGATTTACCACTGTCGAAGACAATTAAAATTCAGAAAAGTCTGAAGCAAGCAAAAAAGAGGAGGAAATATAAGATGACAGTAAGTACCTGCCACCCGGGCCTTCCAGAAGGCATGTAACAAGTGGACTTCCTTTGCTCACCTTAACTTGCTCCACTAGTAACATAGCTCTTTGGTAAATGTGTTTATGTCGATCCCCGCACTCCACCATGCCATTAAGTCTATAAAGATCATGGCATGTGCCAGAAGTTAAGCCATAAACAAAAAGATTAAGGGGCTATATACCCCACTTCACAGCATGTAGAGGTTAGAAAAAATCATGTCAAATCACAATAACTTTTCTAGATGGATGATTAGTTTTCCCTCGCCAAATATGGGACATAATTTTTTCATTCATCTATACAAAAACTTAGATTAGGAGGCGAGTAGGGGCAATTAAAGATTAAGCATAATAGACAAAATTGATTATCGACCAGTATTTGATTTTCTCAAGTGCATTCATGATATCAGCCTAGAGTTTGGATACTATTCGTTATTGATATACATACCTGCATCTCTCAAGGTCGTCAGTTGAGGCTCCAAATGCAGGAACAATTTCATGAACTGCATTTAGGAAGTCATCCATTGTAACTTTAATGCTTTCTTCATCCACCGGCTTTGTAAGATCATCCAAACTTATTTGTCTATTTAAAGCGTAGGACACTGCACTTTTTACAACACCCTCTAGTTCTGCACCACTGTAATTTTTCGTGCGAGCAGCTGAAATAAAAATGAATGATTAAACATCTCCCAACTGAGTAATGTACACAGCTATAAACATCGTCATATGTTAAAAACCCAAAATGTACAAGAGTGTCTCAATACAGAACTTGAAGACAAGCACCAAGTTCTTGAATTAGAGAGTTTACTTAGGACACATGACTGTGATTGTGTTCTACAACTATTTATTATTCCAGTATGTGATAAGAACTTATGAAAAAAAAGTGTAAAAAGGGTCTCAAGTTCAATGGTTAAGTAGCATAATGTCACTTGACACACGCACCAAGTTCTTGAAGATTCACATCCGGAGCAAGGAAAGAGCTCTCTTTCATCTTGTTTGTATGAATTTGAATAATCTGCAGCCGACCATTCTCATCGGGAAGACTAATCTCAATTTGAACTTCCAACCGTCCTGGCCTGAAACAAAATAGAAGGCAGAATCTAAACTGAATCTTTTAAAGATAAAAAACAAAAATATTGATTTTTTAAAATAGAAGTAGTTTAACTATCATATGTCATCTATCTATACATAATCTAATTCTAAAGGCAGTGTGTGCTTTATGAAAGGCAAAAAGTTTCTGCTCTAAGGCTTTGTCAAACATGGGAATCAATACATCAATTTGATAGTTAGTGTATTTGGTACTACTTATTTATAACATTTCCCATGATATATGATGCAGCAAGAAAGAGAAACCTTAAAAGGGCTTCATCAAGCATGTCCTTTCTGTTGGTCATTCCAATAAGCAAAACATTGTTAAGAGACTCCACACCGTCAATCTGAGAAGCAAGTAGCCTTTTTAGTTACATTGATACACATTGACAGAGTGCAATGATTTTTAGTTCTATTGATACACTCAAACTTTTCACTAACCTTCGTAAGTAGCTGGTTAACAATGCTATCATGAACTCCTGTACCGTCTCTAGTTGATCCTCTTGACTGCAATTGAATTACGAAGGAGATTATGTTATTTTCACTGAACAATAATAGTTGTAACTTGAACCCACAAAGACAATCCAATACACCCACACACCTTATTATATCATCATTTATAGGGAGTCAAAAACCCATGCCATAATCTTTCTTTTATAGTACCAAGAAGAATGCTTCTTTTATGCTCAACGCAAACATAAACCTAGCATTTAAGATGTGTCTGGTGCATTACAGAAAGTTTACAAGTTGCATAGAATAAATTCTCCAACCTTGAAAATTCAACAAAACTTTGAACACTTAACAGATGTAACAACTAGACATGGATAATCAAACAAGTGTTGTATCCAACAAAAAACAGCACATCCAATAAATATAACACGTCACTCTGAAAAATTGTGCCACATTTAAGATGAATATGATGATAGTGACTGTAAAACTGAAAGATACATGAATGATTTATGAATTTCAAATTGAACAGACAGATGCAGCTCGTTAATTGATGTTACAACATCAAGAACTTAAGGTCTCTCTCATCCTATTTGAAGTTCTGCATAATGCAGATAAGTTTATGCAAAATCATCCTTTGATTGATCAAATACAAATTTCCCTCCAGAAAACGAGTTAAATGTGAATCCTATTATGATATGCATCATTAGTACCATCTTGATACCACATTCTTACTTAATACAAAGGTTAGAACCATACCTTACAAATGGCGTCGATTTCATCAAATATTATGACATGCAGGTCACTTTCGTCCCCTGCAAAGTAAAATGAGATTAAGACATTATTTCATCATAAAGACTAACTAAGAGACAAACCGTACATTTGAGGCTAAATATTCCTTACCACGAGTCCTTTGATCATTTTCAGCATCAGCAAAAAGGTCCCTAACATTCTTTTCAGTTTCACCAACAAATTTGCTGAGGACTTCAGGGCCATTAATAATCTAGCAACAGTAACTGCTAGTGTTAGAAATTGCTAAGGAAAGAAAGCAGGAAGCTATTTTTCTCCAAGTAAAATATACATTCAGCAAAAACACCTGTTGAAGCATGAAGTAAATGTCGTACCTTTGGTTCCCTAGCCCCATTTAACATTTTTCCAATTTGACGAGCCATAAGAGTTTTGCCAGTACCAGGAGGCCCATAAAGCAGCATACCCTTGACATGTTTGATCCCCAATCTGGAATATCAAAAGCTTCAACCATAAGCACAGATATATGCAAGGCCAGTCTACATGAAATTACTTTTTAAGATTCGCTTGCCAAGCTTGGTTTGATTAGGGAAAATTGTGTCAATGAGGGAAGTAGATAAACTATCGAGAAGTACTATGTTTGGGTAAGAAAATTATAGGAGATATTTGGAGGGGATTCTAAAATCCCATTTGAGAGGAAGGATCATCATCTTTCTGTATTGGGAGAAATTCAGGGACATTTATGGCCCTACTTTTTCATCTCATTATTTGTAGTAAGGACAATATAGTATTTTTCATAACCTTTAACACTTTCCACCATCTATTGACAATTTTAAACCAAACAAAGTACTTGTTTCTACAGCTAAGGATTTTGCATTTTCCCTTCCCTTTTCCCATGTGTCAAATGCTCTTATCAGCTTTTCCGGCAATGTACACCTCCCCGGAAGTTAATCTTCCTGTTTCCAAGTGATACATAAGAATTATGCACATACTTATTTGTAACATGAGCAGGGAAAACGCGAGAGGCAAAAGCTCTTCGAAATATATCTGCAAACTCTGCACTTAGGCCACCTATACCCAATGACTGAAGATTAAACTCCTTTTGCCTAAAGAGATTGCTACTGGCTGCTTCACGCTGGTTAACAATCTGCATTTCAAAATGAGAGTTAGAGAATCAGCAGTCTGGAAAAAAGTTGTGTTCATCTATACAACTATCAAACAAAAGAAGGAACACAGTGTAATAGTTAAAACACAACAAATCAAATCTGAAGGATAAACTTGTCAACTGAAATACTTTCTCCACCGCATATTGCGAGAAAAAAAGAGCATATACTGTGTATAATCATATCATCCAATATAGGACGACAGTGGAAAACTAAATTCAGTAGATAGTAGAAAGAAAGTATATGGAAAAAGGAAAATGCACGATAGCATGTGAAACTAACACAAAGTATAAATTACAAAATGAAGTAAGAATTCAAGGATATGTAAGATAGCAATAAATATCTAAATATACACCTTTATTCCATTCTGGCTTGGTGCTTCAAAGACAAAGTATGTGTCACTTGAAATCATTCCTCTTTCAAGACCATTAGACTTTTCTTGCCCTTCTATAACAGCTTGAGTAACTGTAAAAATATAATTGTTTCCATGATACTCAAACGATACCCTTTGCCCTGATGTCATAACCTGCAGAAACCAATATTCATGCTCCATGACGTAAATAAAATATAGTTCCCAAATGGGCCAAATCATGTAAGGAAAAGGGAAGTAACATCTAATACTTGCAAGATAATGGAACAGCGAGCAAGCATGAACATACATAACATATAACATTACCTGATTGATAAATCTCTTTCTGAGTTGATTAGCCAGGAGAACAGCATCAACCTACAACACAACCCAAAATCTCTTCTTTTTTATTTTATTCCTCACTGAATCTTTCCAAAATCAAGGACTAAAAAATGAAAACGATGAAGGAAAAAACACGATTCTACATACATGTTCATTTTTCGTCCCCTTCTTCACAAATTCCAACTCGAGTGTCAGTAATGCAAGATTAAAAACCTCAGGAGGGACAAACCTAAAATGATTACCATGGCACGATTAGAAACTGAAGAAGAATCCTAAAAAGAAGAATATGCAGTGTCATTGACTACCTGCTCACAGATATTGAATCGCCAGTGGAAACTCTAGCTTGACGACGTTGAATTGCATTGAGCCCAAGGTGACCCCCACGGATATTGTCATTAGATGTATCTCTTAGTCAAGGCCATACAAAACAAAACACAATAGGCTAATCTGCTTTGTTTTATAGCATTTTCCCAGTTCTTCGTAGAGATGGAAATCAACAACTAAGTCACAAATAGTAAACTACATAATAATTAAAGCGGAACATGATATCATATAAGTATCAAACTTCACTACTTCATTTATAAACATCTAGAATTCCAATCAATCATCACCACATGTTATCCAAAAAAAATCATCACAAACCAGCATCCATGGAAAACTTCATTGCAACTACGTTCTAAAAACACAAGAGCACATGCTTTCCAAGCAAATGAAGTCCAGAACAATCAAATTAAGCATTCCAGCAACCAAATAACAGGTGAGAGCAGATACAGAACAAGCATCGACTCAAAATCAACCTCAACTCATCAAATCGCATAGCAATTTCAAGTTTCAACACAGAAATGAACCTGTAACAAAGAACCGAGCTCAAATCGGAATCGAGCAAGAAAAGGATATGAGATAGAGAGGACGAACGAATCGGCGACCAATGCGAGGAACAGCTTGGAGCCAGGAACTGTGAATTTCTGGAGATCGGACGGCGAGCAGAAGGCTAGGTTGGTGAGGGCGAGATCCGCAGCAGGAGTGTTGGTGACGATCATCGTCGCGGACCGGCCGGCCATTGTTGCGCGGATCTGCTAGGGTTTTGCAGAGATCGGCGATGGTGGCTTCAACTCGAAGGAATGTAAATGGAGCTTCCTCTCTCTCTGTGGAAATTGGTGAAATTTTATTTTCTTCGCGCAGGGACAACGACGGTCTCTATTTATATCAGCATTTTCATTTTATTTTTTCGGAATTAAGTTAAATCAAATATATTTTTTATCCTATTTTTATAAATTTATTTGCTTTAAAATATTTTATTTTATTTAAATAAATAAATGTAAATTTTGGTCATGGAAGATCCGCAGCTGAGCGTGTTTGTATCTTTGTCTGTAACCGTTCATGTCCGCCAAAACTCGTAACTGTCTAAATCTCACTCAAACGACGTCGCTCCGTGCGTCTCCCTGCGCGCTCGAGCTCTGGATCTGATTCACAGAGGCCAGACCAGTGAAGCTTCCATAACCGAGAGCTCACAACGAAGCCGAGGACAGTGGAGGAGAAGGCTGGTCATTACAGGTGATTTTTGAGTACTTTGATTTGATTTTGGATCTGGTGTTTCATCGATCTATGGACATTTTCATTTCATAGATCATTCGAGGCAATTTGGATTTTTTTTCATCTTGTAATTTTGGATTCTCCGTTTGGTCATGATGTCTGGAATTTCGATTTTGAAATTTAGAACTCTCTCTTTCATTGAGACAGGGATAATGGTGATTTGGTGATTTGGTGATTAGCTGATTTCGGATGTGTTTTAGGGTATGGCTGACATGGAAATGATGAATTTGGATTGGAATTCATTGTAGGTGCTGATTAGTAAATTTAGCTTTGCAATGGTCTGAGATTCATAGTGATCAACAATGGCTGGTGAGGGAGGGTTAATTTGGTGGTCTGGTGTGAAGTAGTGATTCAATTTCAGTGGAATTATGAGGGAAAATGGAGTAATTTGATGATAGTATCTATAGTTCTAGTCAGTGGTTATGTTGATCCTGAAAACAATGAATTGTGTTGATTGCACAATTTGGCCGATGGCTGTAAGTTTCGAAATGGTTGATCTGAGATTCATAGTGATCAACAGTGGCTGGTGAGGGGAGTTATTTTGGTGGTCTAGTGTGCAGTAGTGATTCAATTTCAGTGGAATTCTTAGGGGGAATGGAGTGATATGATGATAGTGTCTATGATTCTAATCCAAGTGGTTATGTTGATCCTGGAAAGAATAAATTATGTTGCTTGCGTGATTTGGCTGATGATTGCAAGTCACTGATGGTGCGAGGAACAATTTGAGAGTAGTTTGGGCATCTGGATGTATTGCTCATTGAGAAAACCTCAAAATCGTAGTTTCTTCACACTAAATTGTTTCAGGAGTTTGATTATACGTAAATTAGTGAATCATGCTTCACCTTTCAGTGCCTGTGTTCTGCTGTGAATTGGGAAATATTATTTTTTTGTACTCTTTAACCTTGCATACTGAAACCTGATAAGGTTCTAATGCCTCTGACCTTTTCCTTGTTTCTTATGAACATATATAGCTGAAGCTTCCAGCAAAAGTTGTGTTACTGATTAAAGCTGATGGTGGAGCTCTGCTGAACATCTTTCAGTGAGAAGTTTTTCTACAGACCTCGGTCTCACTAACCGATTTGTATCTTTTGTAATGTACAAACAATGACGAGAGGAGGAAATTACTGTAGTTTGAGGGTGACCCTGCTTTCTCTCACTCTCATCGTTCTTATTGTCACAACCATATTCCTTTTCACGTGGGAGAGAAACCCTTTACGTACATCTTTTCTATGGGCCCCAACTCGGTATACACCACCAGGTCCGTTCTCGACTTATACATATACGATCTACATGCATAGTGTCATTGTGCAAGGATAATATTGGGCTGAGCCTTGGAATTCCAAAGTTTTGATAGCAAATTAGTGAACTGTTCTCCTTTTCAGAATTTTTAAATAGGTTGAAAATGTCACCTGTCACCTATTATAGTTTGCTTCATTTCTTGTGTTGTTACTTCATGTGTACAGTCTGTAATAACTACGCCAAGGGCAAATGGGTTGCAGACAGCAGACGACCGCTTTATTCTGGATTTGCATGTAAGCAATGGCTATCGATAATGTGGGCGTGTAGATTGACCCAACGTAAAGATTTCTCTTATGAGGGGTACCGGTGGCAGCCAGAAAACTGTGAGATGCCAGAGTTTGAGAAATCTTCATTCTTGAGAAAGTAAGTTTATTCCCTTTCTCAAAATTTTACAGTCCAGAATGATGTACAGTTGAGTTCACAGTACATTACAGAAACTAGGAAGTGCATGCTAATAACTGTCCAAACTAGTGACGTTCAATATGGAAATTTTGAACACTTCTAAATGTAGCTGCTAAGACTGTAATTTCAGCATGTTCCTTGTAGTTTTCTCTACTTTAGACTAAACGGTTTAATGTGCTAGCTCTGAATTCTACAAGAGAAGTATCAATCCTGTTAACCTGAAAACTTCTGCGTTCAAACTCAAGAATCGGGTAATTTGTCATTGAAATGCTCTAAATGTGACTTTATCGCAGAATGTCAAAGTTTGATGAATCTGCATTTTTGGGAAAGTAACTTTCTTTCCTCTGAGTTTTACACTACAGAATGATATATACAGTTCTCAGCTTCCATTATAGAAACTAGAAAGTCCATGCTATCAACTTTCCAAACTAGCGATGCTCAATGGAAATTTGAAATACTTGTGAATGTAGCTGCTAAGCAATTCTCAGATGTATTCAAGACTGCAATTTCAGCATGTTCCTCGTATATAGTTTAATTTGCTAGCTCTAAAATCTACTGGACAAGATTATGTGTTCATAGTCTAGATACGGGTGATTTGCCATAGAAATGCTCTAAATGTGCCTTTCTCGCAGAATGCAGGACAAAACAATTGCATTCATAGGCGATTCGTTGGGAAGGCAACAGTTCCAGTCTCTGATGTGTATGGCCACCGGAGGAGAATATAACACGCTCGTCCAAGATGTGGGAAAAGAATATGGCCTTGTCAAAGCCCCCGGAGCCATTCGCCCTGATGGCTGGGCTTATCGCTTCCCAACCACCAACACCACCATCCTATACTACTGGTCCGCAAGCCTCTCAGACTTACTGCCCTACAACGCCACAGACCCTAACACTAACATCGCCATGCACTTGGACCGCCCGCCAGCTTTCATGACACAGTTTCTCCACCAATTCGACATCCTGATTCTCAACACAGGACACCACTGGAACAGAGGGAAGCTGAGAGCCAACCGGTGGGTGATGCACACAAATGGAAAACCCGTTGAGGCCAAAACCCGAGGCTCAATAGCAAAAGCCAAGAATTTCACAGTGCACAGCGTGGTCAGGTGGGTCGATTCACAACTCCCTTCACATCCTGAGCTTAAAGCATTCTTCAGGACCATATCGCCCAAACATTTCAAGAACGGGGAGTGGGACACTGGAGGAAGCTGCGGCAATACCATCCCGCTTTCCTATGGGAGTGAAATTGTGCAAGACAAGTCAAGCGATGCTCTCGTGGAAAGTGCAGTTAGAGGTACAAACGTGAAGTTGCTCGACATCACTGCTATTTCTCATCTAAGAGACGAGGCTCACATTTCTCGTTACACCGTCAAGAAACCGATGAAAATGCTTAATTCATCGGATTGCTTGCATTGGTGCCTACCAGGGGTCCCGGACGCCTGGAATGAGATCCTCATTGCACAGATATAGAAAATTGCTACAAAATTTAGAGATAGTTTTTGTATTTGTTGGCCAGGCCATTGAAGAGTTGTTTTCTAGATATAGAAATTTGTAGGGTACCCTAGCTTTGTTACTGAATAGAGTATAGGGAAGGCACATAGTTTCAGTAATTATAGTGATTCCAATTCTACTATGTACCTGGAAATGGATTTCATGGGTCATTGGATGTATCTCTTTTTCATTTGATAGCAATCAATTAGAGAAACAAAATGTGCAAATAGAGACCTAAACTTCTTATTACTCGAAGCAATCCGCAATTAGTTTGCAACACAAAATATGAAGCTCAACTTAATCTCTTGTATTTGGACAGACATATTTCCAAACCAAGTGAGCTATTCAAATTTAGCAAACTGCACTTATAGTTCATAAGCAGCTAGAATCACAGAGGTGAAGCTTTCTCATTGAGGGACTCCTTCACTGCCTTCAAGACCAGCGGCATTAGTTTCTGATTAGTGACGATTATGCCGGTGTCAAGGTCAAGATACTTCCCCTTTGAAAAATCCAAAGGGTTCCCTGCAGCATCAGCGGCCACCCCTCCAGCTTCTGCATAAGTTTAGAAGACAAACCCATATGTCATAAACACATTCTTGTTTGCTATGAGCATGTTTGTAAACGACCAAATGGCTCATTCGCTCGAGGATACAGACAGTTCATTGCAAATTTTCATGTTCATTGCTGAAAATGGCCTTTGACAGGCTAAATTGGTGGAATTTTGCAAATTGGAGGACTAAATTGACAATTTTTAGTTCAAGGTTTGAATTGGTCATTTTCTGACAATTTGGGGATGTTTTGGTAGTTTTTTCTATATCGAGAAGGAAAATATACAAGGAAAGGGCATGGTCTTACCAGTCACAACAATGCACCCAGCAGCATGATCCCAGATTTTCTCGCGGTAACCTTTATGAGGAAATCGGAGATATATTGCTCCGTCTCCTCTGGAGAGAGCCCCATACTTGGCCTGGCTGTCAATTCGAACCGGTGGTGCTTTGACGCCAAGTTTCTGTTCAGAAATAAGCATAATCAAAAATATTGCGGGGCTGTATGTGGAAAGTACAGGGAGAGAAGTTTTACGTACTTTTGCTATGGAGCTAGACAAGTCATGCAAGGAGTGAGCTGCTTCAAATGATTCAAAGAACGACGCCTCTTCGGGATTCTCAGTAGTGCTGACATGTACCTGGAGAGTGATATGTGTGTGTCAAGCACTTGTTCGTTTAAGTAACTATTAAATATTTCAATACAGGTACGAACCTTGATTGGCGAAGAAGAGCTATTCAGCGGTTGCATAAAGGTTCCTTCACCGACTTCAGCAAAGAAAAGGCAACCAACTTCGTTATTGGAGCTTTGGTCATTGTTCTTCCCAATGGACGCTACAGGAAGATTCGGACAAGCCAGGACACCGAGCACTACTTTCCCTTCATCAAGCAAAGCGAGTGCTATTGCATACTGATCTCCCCTTAGAAACCTGTGGCACAACTCAGAAGCTTTAGCTATATCATCATGGTGAGTTCATTTTATTTTTATTTTTTGATAGACAATTTCATGGTGAGTTACTGAGTTCTGCTGTTGAAACCAGCAAATATGGGTAGTACAAAGGTTCTGAAAAACGCAAGGCGCTAGTCGGGCAGATAGGGACTCCAAGGATTAATCAGATTTGAATTTCTCTATTTTTTAAAAAATTTATTAAATAAGTTATTGCAGATACACAATAAAAATATGAATTATAATATATAAAAATAATTACTATAAATATTTACAAAAATAAAAATATAATATTTGATATTTGTTACATTTTATGTCCTTCAAAAACAATAAAAGTACTAACAAAAGTATCTATTAGTATAAATTATTTTAACTCTTAGCATTTTATACTATTATTTGTTTAAGAAAACCAATTTTGAAAAAAAGTAGCTGAAATCCACCTAGCCAAGTTGATCCGCCCAATTATGTTAAATTGGGTCGGTGTTCTAAAAGTCCCCGCCTAGCCTATTTTTTGAACACTCGGTAATATATGATTGGAAAGAGATCTAAATAATATGAGTTAAAGAACTCACCCTTTAGTACCATCTATAGGATCCAAAACCCAATGTCTGCCACGAGGACCGCCTTCAGATTTTCCACTGTCGATGGCCCTAACCACTTCTTCCGTGGATAGAGAAGAAACATCATATGACCCATCGCTCGTGATTGTGTCATTCACAAGTTTTGCGATGCGCTGTAGCGTTTCCTGAGCGTCATCCTTGCAAAGATCTCCAGAGTCCTACGAAGATCCAGCAATCATAAAATCAGTTTTTCGGGATTCAAAATGGTGAAGTCAATACAAGCAAATAATGAACTTACCTCCTCGGCCACTAAAGAGAACGGTTCAGAAGTAAGTTCTCTCTCCAGCACAAAACTAACCAGGGCCTGCGAACCTGAAAATCACAAATCAACATCACTTAAAAACATCTTTGACTCCTTTTCCTTTCGCATCAACCGAAATAAATGAAAAATGTGTGACGGGCTGAAATGCACAATGAATGTTGTATTTGATATTAAATGAAACTGACATGTGACATCTAGTATCTATATGCAATGTTGTAAATTCACAGAATAGACTCTAGGTCCTTAAAGGAAGCTTTGACAGTGAGAGAGATATATATAACCTCCTTGAGCACGCGGTCTATTGAAAGAAATGGCGAAAACGAAAATAAATATCTAATAATATATCTACACTGCATATTCATGGCTACGAAGTACGAAATCAGATCTATGGACTAAAGACAATTATCATAACATAACCGTCCATGACCATTTCTGATATGTATATGCAGATAGATGAACATATTTAAATACATGCACAGAGGAGTTTAATGATGCTAACCATAGTCAGCGACTGTGACCGGACTCTTATCTGATTTTGATTGCACATCGGACTGAACCAGTGCCTTCTGCACTTTCTGGAGAAAGAAGACAACAACGGTGCATAAACTTAGATTAGTGGAACAAAATATAATTTCAGGGCAAAAGAAACATGTTAGAAACATCTGAGTGGATATAAATTGACCAATGTGTATGCTAATATTGGAATAAAAACATTAGACTATCACCATTCAAGAGTAAAACTCCGGAACTCTTCACCAGTTAGCACAAAATAGCAATTCTATGCATGCTTAGAAATTACACTTCCCCGTACATTCACATGGAGAAACTAAGAAAATGGAGACAAAAAGAAACATGGGAACGTTCAGAGCAAATTTAACAACTTGGTAATGCTTAAACAACAACAGTTGACCTGAACTTTTCATTTGTGAACATCACACTACCACCAAACGATTGACAAAAAAGGCCAAAATTTTCCACCAATTCACAATATGGGTCAGCACAAAATCGAATTTCTCGGTTCTAGGTCTCGCCGCTTTCGAGTACAATCACCTTGATAAGATACGCTTCCCAGCACATTCACAGAGCAAATTCAAAGACTTGGTGATGCTCAAACAACTACAGTTGACCTAAACTAATATATATTTCACTGCTTCTTAGAATCAATAACCAAACAAGCACATAAACCCCTAAATGTTAATCTCCACAACAAAATTATCACTTCACACTAACTCCAAACAATTGTCGAAAAAATCCCCCAACTTCCATCAATCAATTCATAACCCGGATCAGCACAAAATCACACTTCTAGGTTCTGGGTCTGGCCTAAATCCCAATATCAAGTACAACCACGTTGAGAAACAGACCAAATTGAGGTAAATCAGAAGTGGGTTCAGACAAATCAGCAGATTCAGCAACTGGGTACAACAATAATTCACCGGAAATCATAATCAGCCGAGAGAGTGAAGGAGCAATACCTGGCAGAGACGAGCTGCGAGAGAGGCGGCTTTCTTGGCG
>JAYMTP010001215.1:0-25447 GCA_036897365.1 Geranium brycei | reverse complement strand
AGGAGCGTATGGAAGAAACAATGGCACAGGGTTCGCCCCAACATCATCCTTTGCTGCATCAACTGGAGGTTACGACGGATCCTATGGGGATTTGTATCGTGGCGGTTCGGTTTATGGTGGTGATTCAACTTGGCGTTCTACTACTCCCGATCTGGATGGATCTGCCTCATTCGGTTATGGGATTGGCAATGCTACTTCAGATGTTGCAGCCAAAAGTCCTGAAGGTTATATTGGGACTTATGGTGTTACAAGTAGACAGGCTAATAGAGGTAATATATCTCTATATTTAAGCATCATCTTTGTTTATCTCCTTTTGTTATTTGATTTTAGGGAAAATGGCAAAAGTCTGTTGCATACTATCACACTTTTGCAAGAGGGTACTTTGTTAATGGCAAAAAGGTGATGTGAACTTGAACTTTTCATGCAAAATGCGTGTATTTGTGTACAAAAATGACGAAATTGGCCATGAAATTAAGAATTCAAACTTAAAAATAATAAATTTGAACTTTAAAAAAATTTAATTATACTAAAAATTAAATAACAAATTTTAGTGACAATTTCGTTATTTTTGTACAAATACACACATTTTACATAAAATCAAAGTTCAGAGCACCTTTTTGACATTATCAAAGTACACAACACCCATCTTACAAAAGTGTGATAGTATACAGCAGGTGTTTGCCATTTTCCCTTTATTGTAATAGACTAATGATTTGAATAATGGAAAATTCCCCATGAAATTTGCACGATCTAAAATTTCAAAATGCAGCGTGGAAGCTTGCGTGATTTAAGCTATACCTCAATGTAAGTAGTTTGTGAAGGGATAATGAAATCTAAAAGCCAAGTCATACTCATAGATATATCTACAGGCTGTACATGATATTGTGATTTCCCCATAAGAAACTTAGGAACGATATGGTAGCATTCATGTAAGTTGAAAACAGATTTTGCTCATTACCATCATGGGAATTTTTGTAGTTGACAATGTGCATGCATTGCACATGAGATTCACACATTTTATGAGTTTATCAGAACCATGACTATGTAGGAACAAAATTTGACATGCTTAACAAGTTCGGTGATCGAACTATGAAGCGGATAACCAGCTTTTGTTTTGTCGTAAAATGTTTGTATGGACCTTATCACTGATGTTTTAAGAGTAAAAACTCAGATGTTTAGCCATTATATATACAATAAAATACACACTTCCCGTTCTAAACGCTTTCTTTTCTTTTCATACTTCAGGAATTGCTGCTTAGGTGTGATCATCGGATATGACAAGGTAACTTTAGGCGAAGAGAATCTGATAAAGGATTGTGAATTTCAGACAACTCCCTCGTTATTATACATAAAAGAAGTGATTGATGATATAGAGCTAATGGGGTTCTTGATTTGGAGTATACATATTCAGGGAAAGCGGTAACAAGTGATTTTGCTTAAGGCTTGAGATTTCATTTCGTTTTTTTATAAAAGACTTTAGGTTCCTTTTGAGGTGTAAAATCAGATTGCGGGATATATACTCGGGAAGATTGGTTTCGATCAAGGTATTGTGCATTTCCTCGCGAGGCACCCATTTTTTTCTCATCCATTTTCTGTGATTTGCTTTTCCACCCTCTCTGATTGTGAGCGAGGATCTGTTTGGTTTCCTAGCTTTTGAAGTGTTAGAGGGATACGCCTGTGTGATCCCGTCAAATAAGATACCGAATCTTTTTGGATATTTCGATTTCGATTCATTTTCTTTATTGGAAAGTTCATCGAGCAAATTTACAGCTTGTGTATGAAATTGTTGTGTAGTTCAAAGAACATTTGGTTTCTTCGTTTTTCCTTCTTATTTGGTGTTGATTCAGATTCTCTAAACTGGTGCATATTGCAGTTGACTTATTGCATCTCAGACATTATTACAGGTATGGTTCCTTAATTTTCTGTTTCTTACTTGTTACTGTCAACTTGGTTCTTTATCAACCAAGGTTGTCGGAGAAATGAAAATACGATGCCATAACAGTTGTAGAAATCGCTAAGCGTCAGTCAGTCCGAGAGGGCATTCGAGGGCTAGGCGGATTTCTATTTTCCCAATTTGTTAAACTTATATTAAATAAATTAATATACTTATTTAATAATATATCTACTATTACTTTTTTGGATAATTCTGCCACAATGTTTAAACGAAAATCAAACAAAATGGATACTTAGAATACCAAAGATTTTTAGGGATTTCGTGGTGTCGTTTTTAACATTATCTTTTGATAATGTGGTTGCTGGTTTTGATTCTCATATATGCGGTCAAGGTTATAATAACAATGAGTCTGGCTTGTTGAGAGAATTAGCATGAGGTGAAAACGAGTTGAATCGAACACAAAATTGTTATGGCTCGGCTTGAAAAGAAATTGTTGGGTCGAGGTTATAATAGTTAAACTTGATTTCGATTCAAGAGAAAATTATCAAGCTCAAATTCTACTCGATGCATCTCATATTGTTTAATTTTCAAGTTTTCATAGATAATCATTCAAAGTAAACTATATTTTAATAAAATTATATGTAATTCATTGAATAATAAATGAGTTGATTCGCGAGTTTATCGATTCCTAAAAGGCAAGACTCTAAACTCATATAATTTATTAAACGAGTTTAACTTTAAACTAAAATTAACCTCGAGTTTTATTATAACACTCTTTTCACTTATTAAAGGGGAAATGACAAAAAAATGTCATATATAATGATGACATTTTACAAGAAGGTGCTAAATTATTTGTTAATGACAAAAGTATAGTTATTTTTATAAAATTATACACATTTTATAAAACTCGACTTGTTTACTTTTCAGAAAAAATAAAATCTGAGTGAGTTTGTGATGTTTACGTGGACATAAACATAATCGGTTGAATCTTATCCATATAGTTACAAAGATTAGGATATGTTTGGGTTGAGAGGTTTTAGAGTTCGATGACAATAAGATTTATGTGGTCCACTCTGAGGAATGTGTTCCTCTTATCCATTCCATATCTTCTTCCTCTTCTTCTTCTTTTTCTTGTGAAATCCATATATTAATTTGCTTGCTTGGCCCTATTGTCCTCCACTTTTGGAATTTTCAGTTTTTGCCTCGTGGGTTTGGTTGGGCCGTCATGTCATTATCGAACCGACCGGTTTGAAATTTGGATTATGAACCGGTAGATCGATTTTAAGGTATGCCATAAAAAACAGTCTGTCACACTAACCGAAGTTGAATGAAGCGATAAAATGTTCACTTTTTCGTAAATGAGGTCGCGAATTCAAATCATTGGTGAAATTGGCGTCGTGTTTTGAGTTAGGGATACGATTTTGATGCGCTTGTTCTTCGAGTATCTTCATGTTCATTATTCTCTTTTTGGGATTTCTTTGCTCTTTCTTAATTTTAATGTTTTGTGCTGATAAAAAATCGGCAAAATGATCCTTCAATTATAAGAAAATTATTGATTCAGTCGTAGACATTTTGGATCTATTCAAAGCACATGAAACGCTTCTGTTCGACGAGAGTGTGCGCCTCTTTTTCAACCATGAGAAGACCTATTTATAATTGTACGAGAGGTGACCAAATCCGAAAAACATACAAGTATTCGAGACGAATATCGATCGTTACCATGACAATTTCTTATAAATCTCATTCCAAGAAAAAAGCTTGTTTTCACCATTGTTCGAAACCTAAATTGAGGCACATAACGAGATATATATTACTATTAGACACGAGCCCGTAATTTCAGCTTCTTGAAAGAAAAAAGGCATTATTGGTCTGTTCATATGGTGTAAAGTCCATGAAAAAGCTCATATTCTTGGGACACTACAAATCATAAGTTCAAGGAAGTTATTCCAAATTCACATTCAAAACTCTCTTATTTAAATTTGGTAACAAAAGTATTTTTTTTTGAAGTGGGGTTTCAAATAAAATAACTACTTTTAACGGCAAGGTGTGATGCTATCATGGCGTTACCCATTATTATTCATTTCGTTGAACCATATCATACTCAATTCAGGACCGACTCCCATTTTTATGAGTGTCTTGCCGCATCATCGACGACGAGTACTCGAAAAAGCACTCTCGGTCGCCCTTAAATTCCACACAAACAATCTTATTAAGCCAGTCTTCACCACCATTTTCGTTGTCGCCTTCCGTGTCTCTGTCCCCACAAACAGGTACTTTGACTACCTTCTCATCACGTTAACGAGCATATTTTCTTTTCAATTCAGGAACATATAGTGATTCTATATATATATGAAGAATATGTGTCATTGAAGAGAATTGTGCACTCGAGAACCAAACTAAGGTTGCCACTTTGCTAATCTCAACGATATTTTTTAAAAATTTGTGTGAAAAAGATGACGTCGCCGCATTAATTTTCAACATTTGATTTTGTTGTTAGGATTAAAAGAACTTTAATTATTTAAATAAAAGAGTCACATACCACTCAGGGATATCAACAAGAGGGTTCTCTACTAACAAGAATAGCAATGCATTTTTTTAAAGTTAATTGGGATTATTATTAACATTTTTGTATTTATTGTGATGTAATGAAAAAAATGTATATTTAACTATAATTATTAGTATATTTTTATTTTTTGTTTTATGTAAAACTATTTTTTTTTTGAAACCTATGTAAAACTATGTAGTTAAATGTGATTTTATAGAATTCTTTATTTTTTTTCAGCAAGGAGTTTTTAAAACATTGGTATGGTACCATATTCAAAAGTACATTATTACCCTTATTTGATGATGATTCCTCAAAAAGTAGACAAAAAAAGTCCGAAAACAAAAACTCTTAATCTTGTACTTTATAGGATCCCCCCTCCTTCCAATGGGAAAAGAGGAAAAAAACAGAGAGGAAAAGACCATAAATGTATCACAGCTCAAAAGGTCAAAAAGTAGAAACCTCCACTATGTGAAAATTTGAACACAGGCCATGTTCAAGAATACGAATGTACTTACATTTTTATAAGACAGTTGTAAACACAAGATTAAAACTAACGATCTCATGAATATTGGCATCTGAGACTCAATCCGTATCTTACATGTGAGACTCAGTACATGGAATAAGGAGTGACTATTGGTATGTGAGGTACGAGTCGAAGTTGGATCAGACTTACAAACCAGTGACAATTTATTATTCTCCAGAAATGTATGTTAAATGCAGATCTCGTCGTTACTTGATAAGTATATATATTTATTAACTTGAGCTTTTCGATAAAAGAAAAGTGTGAAAAGGTATCCATACCTTTCGGTCAAGATTGGTGAGAGGAATATCTTGAGACAGATGTCAAGAATAAGTGAGAAAAAGGAAAGATCTATTATGTTACAAGAAGCTCCATGTGAACACTTCCTCTGCAAAACCAACATTGTCAATATCAGAAACCAAGAAAAGGTACAATTTGGTCTGAACAATCATGTTCATGCCATAGAAAAGCTCACCAGCTTCTCTCAAGACACAATCATGTTCATGCCATAGAAAAGCTCACCAGCTTCTCTCAAGACACAACAATGGCATCACCATCAAACCAGTCCTTCAGAGACCTCCAATGGCTTCTACAAGCGATAGAATCCGAAACCCTCATCCTCCAAAACATCTCCTTCCACCTTTCCCAGCCCATTTCATGTTGTCACCAAGAAACCGAAAACTCCATCAACATAAACATCTCCAACGACGATTCCTCGTCCTTCTCCCACCTCGTTACGGTACTAGGAACATCAAGAAGCACCCAATTGTCCCTTCAGAACTTGGAGCTCCACAATGTTGAGTGGGATGTGGAGATGGTGATGAATCTTGGAGTCCTCCTCGAGGGTTGCTTGCGCGTCAAGCAACTGACCTTTGCCCGAAACGAGTTCAGCCCAGAGTGCTTATCCGAGTTCTGTGATGTTCTGAAGAGAAATGGAGTGCTCAAAGAGATGATCTTCGCAGAATCGCGAATCGGGTCAATGGGAGCGACGTTCCTCGCTGATGCCCTCAGGGCGAACGATACCTTGGAGGAGCTGCAGGTATGGGAGGACTCCATAGGCACGAAAGGCGCAGAGGAACTCTCGAGGATGATTGAAGTGAACTCTACGCTGAAGGTGTTGACCATCTTCGACTCGAGCTCCATCACCGCGACCCCGTTGATCTCTGCAGTGCTGGCGAGGAATCGGGCCATGGAGGTACACGTCTGGAGTGGCGAAAACGGGGGCAAGACCTCGAAAGTGGTGGAATTCGCACCTGAGAGCAGTACACTGAGGATTTACAGGCTTGACCTCTCGGGTTCTTGCAGGGTTGCTTGTGCATTGGGTTTGAACTCAACGGTAACATCTCTGGACATGACTGGTGTGAGGCTCAAGTCAAGATGGGCCAAGGAGTTCAGATGGGCGCTGGAGCAGAACCAGACTCTGAAAGAGGTGAATCTATCCAAAACTCGCCTCAAAGACAAGGGAGTCGTGTATGTAGCAGCGGGGCTCTTCAAGAACAAGACTCTACAAACCTTAAACCTCGACGGGAACTGGTTCAGCGCAACGGGAGTCGAGCATCTCCTCACCCCCTTGAGCAGGTTCTCAACCCTGCAAAACCAAGCAAACACAACTCTCAAGTCAATAACCTTTGCAGGCCCGAAAACAAGAATCGGGAGAAACGGGATTGCAGCTATCACACACATGTTAACGACGAATCAGAGCGTTAACCGAATGGGGATACACGATGACGAGAGCCTGAGACCTGACGATTTCGTCAAGATCTTCAAGAGCTTGGAGAAGAATGCCACCCTGAGACGCTTGTCTCTGCAGGGTTGTAAAGGGGTTAGAGGCGAGTTCTTGTTGGAGACGATAATGGAGACTTTGCAGGTCAATCCTTGGATTGAAGACATGGATCTTGCAAGAACACCACTGCACGGTTCTGGGAAGAGTGATGTGATTTACAAGAAGCTGGGACAGAATGGGAGGAGTGAGCCAGAACTTGATCTGCTCAAGGATATGGCACTCACAGTGCCTAAGAGCTGTAGAGTCTTCTTCTGTGGGCAAGAATATGCAGGTATATATGTCATTCAACTTTACAAGTCAAATTTTAGTTAGTTCATTCATGGAAATTGTTGAAGATAAGTTCCAGTGTAGAAGACCCGTGAGAGAAGTGTTTAGTGTAAACTCACGCCGAAAGGATATGAAGAGAAAATGCTTAATATACAGGTTAAGACTACACAACTAACAAGGTTGACTTTTTAGTTCTGAAGTCTGACCCGATATATTTAGCCAAATTATTTAAAATTTGCATGTATTGGAGTTGCGGAATTAAGTTTGTTCATGCGGGTCTCCCCTAAGGATGACAACGGTGATAAGTTCAGGGCAAATTTTGTGACCACATCCCTACTCTAGTGGATCAGAGAAAGTGGGTTTCCATCAAGGGAGTGTTGAAGTGTAAACTCATCTCGAAAGAATATGAACATAAAAAGCCAAATATAAAGGCTAAGATCATACATAACCCATAAGATCAATATTTTTAATTATGAAAACTCGACCAGATATATTTAGTTCAATAATATAAAATTTCCATGGGTTGGAGTTGGTCATTTTGAGTTTGTGCTTGTTGGTCTTCCCTAGGGGTGACAACGTGGCTGGTTAGGGGAGGGTTTTATAATCCGTTCCTGCTCTATTGGATTGAGGATATCGGATCTCTGTCTTAGAATTCGAACTCAAGATCTCGTGTATATATAGGTGTGAGTTTCTAACGACTTGGCCTAACTTGTGTTGGTAATAGTACCTCCACCGCATAAGTCTAATTTTGCTATGATCAACTTATAAGGAGAAGTGTGTAAATAATGAAAACCCACAAAGAATATGAAGAGAAGCCTAAATATAAAGTCACCTAATAAGCCCCAATTAAATAAAACTTAGAAAAATGAAACAAAACTTTGAGTTTTAGTAATGAGTTCAGCTATAACCTTCATTTTTGCAGGTAAGAACACACTTTGCAACTCCATACTGCAGAATTTCTCTTCTTCAAAGCTTCCCTACATAGACCAAATCAAAACTCTAGTCAACCCTGTTGAGCAAGCAGTCAAAACAACTGGAATGAAAATACGAACATTCAAAGACGAAGACACCAAGATCTCGATTTGGAACCTTGCAGGCCAGCACGAGTTCTACTCCCTCCACGACCTCATGTTTCCGGGACATGGAAGCGCGTCGTTCTTCCTCATCATCTCGAGCTTATACAGGAAACCCAGCAACAGAGAGCCGAAAACCCCGGCTGAGATCGAGGAGGACCTCCATTACTGGCTTAGGTTCATCGTCTCCAACTCGAGACGAGCCATCCAGCAATGCATGCTTCCCAGTGTCACCATTGTCTTGACACACCATGACAAGATCATCAACCAGCAATCACAGAACCTACAAGATGCTACCATAGATTCAATCTTGAGATTGAGAGATAAGTTTAAAGGATTTGTGGATCTCTATCCAACTGTTTTCACAATCGACGCAAGATCATCAACCTCAGTAACCAAACTAACCCATCACCTCAGAAAAACAAGCAAGACGGTTCTGCAGAGAGTTCCACAGATTTATCAGCTATGCAATGACATGATTCAGATTCTTTCAGATTGGAGATCGGAGAATTACAACAAACCCGCGATGAAATGGACAGAGTTCAGTAATCTATGCCAGGCAAAGGTTCCGACTTTAAGAATCCGATCAAGAAACGATAACAAGCATAGAATGGAGACTAGGAGGCGAGCTGTTGCTACTTGCCTTCACCATATAGGGGAGGTGATCTATTTCGACGAACTGGGTTTTCTGATATTGGACTGCGAGTGGTTCTGTTCCGAAGTTCTTTCTCAGCTGATATGGTTAGATTCGAGAAAGCAAAGCTCTATCGAAAAGAATGGGTTCGTCAGCAAGAGAGAGCTGGAGAAGATACTGAAGGGGAGTTTACAGAGTCAGATACCTGGAATGAGCTCTAAAGTGTTTGAGAACTTGGAAGTTGCTGACCTTGTGAGGATGATGCTGAAACTCGAGCTGTGTTACGAGCAAGACCCGTCAGATCGCGAATCTCTTCTACTGATCCCGTCAATTCTTGAAGAGGGGAGGGGGAAGCAGCAGAGATGGCAATTCAGTACCCCAGACTGTGTTTACGCGGGGAGGCATCTAGAATGCGATGACTCCAGCCACACGTTTCTGACACCAGGATTTTTTCCTCGTTTACAGGCAAGACCCTTCTATATCTCTTCTTGTCATTGCTAGCATTTCTGTTCATTTACTGATAAAACATGACAAACATTATGAACCAGAATCACCTTCAGAGCACAGAAACTATGAAAACAAGTTCTCTAGACTGAATTCATTGCTTTTCTCAATCTTATGTGCCAGAATAGATTTCCCATTAGCTATACACTTATATATATATTATCTGAATCACTGAGAAAGAGAGGCTAATATGGCAATGTATGTTCTGTTGATTCTTGAAGGCCAACACCAGTAAATAAGTAAACTGCATTATTCTATAACTCCCGATTTCTCCTTAAGAACTCAAGTAAAACCAAGTTGACCGAGTTTTAGAACTCCTCGATTTCTCACTCGGTCAAACTTGGTCAAAGTTTGTCAAATTTTTGTTTGCATACGCTTTGAAACTGTTCTATAATTTTGTGGTTTTGTTTTAACTTATTAAGTTGTTTGAACGTATCTTATTTTGCTAAAATATTGCTATTTTTGTTTTTCATGTGAATTATATACACACATATATAATATTTATTTCATACATAACAAGTTTTGCCGATGTCTCCCAAGAACTCCTTTTTTTTTATCAGCTCCCCAGAATTCCGTACTTTTTGCCTCGCGGAGTTCTTCCCAATCCCATGTTTTAGAGCCTTGGTAAACAAGTATATACAGTAAGGGCTAGTGATTCATGAACATATATATATTGAAAAACTAGTTCTATATTCATGTATTTATATCCTGCAGGTCCATCTCCATAACAGAATCATGGGGTTGAAGAACCAGCATGCAGCAACTTACAGTCTTGAAAAGTACCTCGTTGCAATCACCATCAATGGCATAAACATAAGAGTAGAGCTTGGAGGCCAGTTGGGTTACTACATCGATGTCCTTGCATGCTCCACCCAGAACCTCACAGAAACCCTCAGGCTCATCAAAAACCTCATCATCCAACCCATCCAAAGCCTCTGCCACGGCATCACCCTGACTGAAAGCGTTATCCGCCCAGAATGTGTGAGGAACTTGACGCCTCCCAGATACAGGAAAACCCAAAACGTGTCGTTGCAGCAATTGAAACAAGCGCTGCTATCAGTTCCTGCAGAAAGCATGTATGATTATCAGCACACTTGGCAATCATTAACAGACTCTGGGAGAGTTGTACTGACGTCTGGATTTGACTTTGCCCGAGACCTCCTGTCAGATGATGACTTCCGGGAAGTCCTGCACCGGAGGTACCATGACCTCCACAACTTAGCCTTGGAGCTGCAGGTACCACCAGAAGATGACCGTGATGGACAAGGTAACGAAACTCAAGCTGAGCTCCAAGAAGTTGACCCATCTTTTGGTGGCATTGCGAGAGGAGTGGAAGAAGTACTCAAGAGGCTGAAGATAATAGAACAAGAAATACGGGACTTGAAGCAGGAGATCCAAGGCATGAGATACTACGAGCACAGGCTCCTCGTTGAGCTCCACCGCAAAGTGGACTACCTGGTGAACTTCAACACCCAGCTAGAAGAAAGAAGGGTACCCAAAATGCTCTACTTTGTCAGAACAGAAAATTACTCGAGGAAATTGGTTACAAACATGGTTTCTGGCATGACCGCACTCAGGCTGCACATGTTATGTGAATACCGCGGGGAAATGCACGTAATCGAAGACCAGATAGGCTGCGAAATGATGCAGGTTGACAATAAAGCTGTAAAGAGCTTGGCTCCATACATGACAAAGTTCATGAAACTCGTAACATTCGCTCTAAAGATAGGAGCTCACCTGGCGGCCGGGATGGGAGAGCTGATACCTGATCTGAGCAGGGCAGTCGCTCACTTGTCCGATTCCTCAGCAATTTATGGGGCGGCTGGTGCAGTTGCTGCTGGGGCAGTTGGAGCTGCAGCTCTGGGGAACATGGCCAGGACGAGGCAGGGCTCGAGGGACATTCAGCAGCAGGACATGAGAGCAGCGGAGCAATGGGTCTTGGATTTCTTGAGGGAGAGGAGATGCTCCTCCGGGAAGGACATTGCGGAGAAGTTTGGACTCTGGAGAGCGAGATACAGGGACAACGGGCACGTAGCTTGGATCTGCAGAAGACATAGGAGCATCAGAGCCAATGAAATAATTGAAGTACCCATCTGAACCTTTTCAATACTCATTTGTAGTATCCGATTGCTTCAACTTCGAGTCTTTTTTGTGCTGTGACGCTGTAATGTACCAATCCATTGAAGTTAGTGTAGTATCACAGTTATTGAAAAATATGGTGAAACTAGAACACTATTATGTAAAACACAAACAAAAGCAAAACCAATGATGGAGTAGCCGACTCCTATCATTTTGCATCAAAATCACCATGTATTTGTGGGACCTAAGCACACAATTATTGTATATGCAGCCTAATTGATTTGCAGTTATTGAAAGTTCAAACCAAAGAAGAAAAAGGCGAAAGGCTGTAACAGAAAAGTTCATATATGCCAGAGAGTTATGGTACAAGTCATGATTTCTAGTCACCTAAAACATCTCAGCATGTGAAAGAAAAAACACCATACCAAAACAATACATTATTACATCTCAAGATTAGGATTATCAGTCTTCATTCAGAAATCTAAGGTCACCTGTGCGTCTTCTTCAGAATATATGAACCAACCAGTTCAGAAGAAAGCTCTACTCCCATAAAACACCCGGGAACCATTGTTTTTGGGTGATGTTAATTTCTGATCAGAGCTGGAACTCCCTGAATTGGGCGATCCATTGTCAGTGTCCAAAGGAAGCTTCATTTTCGCCAAGGAGTCAGTAAATTGCTGCATGCTTTTCATATACATGTCTACAATATCCTGCTGCACTACATTTTGCTCCACGTCAATGTTTACACTCACTATAGGCTTCTCGCTATGATCCCTGCCAGAGGCAGCACTCTCACCGTCTCCAGCATCCTCAGTTTTCTCTTTTGGAGACGATTGATGCTCCTGAGTAAGAGACTTTGATGCAGCTTGTGTATCAGAGGACTCTGAGGTGGCAAGAACCGGATAATGAGTCTCATTAGTTGATACACTACTTGGAGGTGAATCAACCTTAGGAATTAGCGCAGCCGTTTCTGAACTAAGCTGATTATCAGCATCTGAATTAGCCATATTACTACAAGGCATGCCGATATACTCGGAAACCATCATCTGGTTCTCATTAGCAATTTTGGGATCAGGAAACTCGATGTGCTCAAGATCACTCGAGAGGGACTCGAGAATATTTGAGTCGTGCTCATTTGCAAAACTAGACATATCTTGAGGCAGTGCAGGAATTGGCATCACTTCAGGAGACGGCCCGTTATATGAGAGGGACAAATGAACAAACCCGGCTGGAGAGTGGAACAGATCGGTTGAGGACAAAGAGAACTCCTTCTCCAAGTTACCGTTTCTGGCTAGAACTTCAGACAGAGGCACCAAAGCAAAACCCAACAGCTGGTCTCCGAGATAATTCTTCACCCTGCTCAGCATCCACAGCTCACACTTAAGCGAACACTTAATAGTCCGAACATTGAACCGGAGATTCTGATTGAACACGGGATTCCTCCCACCCCCATTAATGATTTGGGTTGAAACTGCGCTGTAGCGGTCACTAGTCAGGCAAAGTTTAGCATAAACGTCTTGTTTTTGGTATATGCAGATGTTATGGATGTCCCGTGCCTGATGGATATGAACCTCTAGAACACCAATCAGGTTCTCTGTAGCTCCATCTCCGTTGGCCTCCATTGCCTTTGACGAGCCTGAGCTCTGGATGCAAGCATCGGACTTCTGGTTTTCAACGAAAGTGCTCTTTAATGGTGACACGACAGATTGTGGGGAATCCATAGTGATACCGGAAATCAAACCTGGCAAATAAGAAAACATATACATTTAGAAATTTGACGCATACAAAATTAGAACCCAAAATTTGACACACACAATAAGAAAAACATGCACATGACGAACTAATTATGAAGCCTCGAGACCAATTATCACAAACATAAGCGAATTTTTCAAAACTCGAGACTTCCGTCAATAACAAACTCTACCGTAAACAAATTAGTCTCTTTATGACTCAAAATCAAAGGAAAGCAAATTTGACTCTTTAGAGCCAAAAATCAAATATGAAGAACTAATTCTGAAGCACTAAGATCAATGATCCCTTTATTGTCGATCCAAAAATAAAATGATCACAGAATCAAGCCAAATTGTCAGAGCTCGAGGCCTCCATCAAGGAACAAACTCTACCATAGACAAATTTACCTCTTTAGAGCTCAAAATCACAAGAACTAATTCTGAAGCCTTAAGGCCAATTATTACAAAACTAAGCCAAATTGTCAAAACTCGAGACCTCCATCAAGGAACAAACTCTACCATAAACAAAAACAAAGACAACTTCTTAGAATCCACATACCAAACTTCTCAAATACATTTACACTGATCAGCAAAACAAACTAAAACTTAGGCAAGACTCAAAACTGAACCAAACTGCCAAAGCCTAGACTGAGCTAAAATCTATGAGCAAAATCCTCGAAAAAAAACCCAGAAGCCAAAAAACACTCACCAAACTTCAACCTCTTAGAGGAACAACTACAAATTCAGATAAACTTAACCACCCCAGATTCCAAAGAGCAAAAGTGAAGCCTCTCACATTAACTGCCAATAACACAAACCCTCAAATAAGGACAAGCCAAAACCCACAAATGGAAAGATCTCACCCAGAGTAGTAATGATTAAAGCAACTCCTCAAAACCCAAAAGCAGAACCACCCCAATGAATTGAGTCATTTTCAGTGCACCCACCCTAAAACCTGACCCCAGGCTTAAAAACGACCATGACCCATCAGCAGTAGCACCAAAAATAAGGGGAAAAGGTAAAGTTACCAACTTTCTCAGCACAAAAACACTATCACCGCAATCCAAGGAGAGTGAAAGCAAATGCTCAGCGACCCAGATGGCGACAAACAATTTCAAATCAAACCCATTTCAATTCTACTCCAAAAAAACACAGAATTTTCACGAACAATTTATAAAAATGCAAGAGAACCCAGATGGGTAACGCTATTTTCTTACCTCTGGACTCCAAAGTCAAATTATTTGTAGAAAAATTGTGGCTCCAGCACAGGATCTTTCAGAAACCCAGTCCTTGAATCGAGTAGAGGAACGTGTGGAAGCGATGTTACAATATATAGCAGACGAATAATCAACTCAAGACTGAGATAATACCGTTGTGAGCGTTTGTGGATCATGGACTTTTTTCGAGTGCATTTTGGGGAAGGGAAGAAGGGTCTCAGGAAACGACGTCGTATTATTGCCGTGAACGAACCGTTGAGGATAAGAGATAAATACTTTTTCAGCATTTATTTAAAATAACACATTCTTGATGAATAATGTAATTTCGTAGAATATGAAATATTTTCAATTTTTAAAATTCAAAAAATAAATCTCACTTTTAATGTGAAAAAAAAAAAATAATTTTATGATTAAAACCTCTTAGGAGAAGTGAGTGAGTAATTATAGTGTTTTGTGGGTAATGTGATTGACATATTTGTTTCTTGAGTTATTGCATAGATTAAATTTGATTTGTTTTACTTTTAGATACATTTTTCTAACTAGACAACAAACAAAATTATGATTATCATGTATCACACATTTTTAGTTGACGTCGTCTAAATTTTAGGCATGAGTTTGATTTTTAAAGTTTCGAGTCTTAAAAGTGTGTAAATTAAGTTAGGGAGGACCACATATAAAATGTTCATATATCTCGTATGCCAGTGATATTAGGTCTTTAAGTTCAGAAAACACACTCTTTTCCCAACTCGGGTATCGTGTTTGCAACCTGTTATAAATGAAATATACTCTTTTAGTTGTTTCAGGTTCTAAAAACGCACAAATTTAAATATGTGTTTCACATTTTCAACTTTTCAAAGACCTCGTAAGTTTAAACATTACAAAAAACTTCAAATTTACAATGGTGATTATAAAGTTTACAAGTTAAATATATATAATTTTGTGAAACTATTTCAAGTTTTTTGTGTAGGGTTTTTAAAAATGATGTTGTAGATATAATATGTTAATCATCGAATTATTCTACTTTAGCCTAACAAAATTTTACTTAAAACTGTTACAGATCATTTTGAAATATACCGGCTCTTACATTAAACAAATTAAAATCCACCATTGATAGTAAAAGTAGCTTGAAAAGCCAAAAACAAAGGTACTAGCAATATCATGATAAATGTTTGATTATAATAGTGGGTCCAATTTGAAACATTTTCTTTCATTTAATTTGTATCTTTCCCCCCTTTTAATTCAAATTACAGGAATTGAGCTACCATTGATGTCAAAATTGATTTTCTCAAACTCTTTGAATTTCTCTTCCACATGAATCCAACTAAAGTAGACTTTTGAGGAGATGGCCCACAAAGCAAGCACAACCCTCCCTAAATTCAAAGAGACCAATACTGAATTGTCATTTTCAACTTTCTTGATTTTCTTTGAAATTTTGGATCCTTTTAATGTTCTTTTGCTTGAAATCTATGGTATTCTACCACATTTCATCAATCATCATCTATTATATTAATGTAATAATTATTTGTTTTTGGTGCTTGATTTAATCCAAGTTGAATTTAGAACCTAAGACTAGAAGTGAAATGCCAATACCTCATGTAATAATCAGAATGTCGATGATTACTTTACATACGATATTGCTATTTAAATTATGCTCATAAAAAAAGTATTAAACTTTTATGCCCAATTGAGACCAGTTCATGTGTATGGAGCCATTTTGTAGGAACTTTGACTCTAAATGTGCCTTTAATTTGTTTGTGTAATTTAGTTGAATATTGGCATGAATTGACTTTGTGCACATATAAATGTCAGTTAATGGTCTTTGTAAAGATGTGAATGAAAATAGAAATGAAAATGAAACTCATATGACTTAATCTGCTAATAAACTTCAATACCCATTATTTAGGGTTTCATTAGTTGGTGAAACTAAGCATTTGCTGCCAAATTAAGCAATCTTCAAGCTTGAAGAGACTTTCATATACTACAAGATTTTAATCTTAATGTTGCTTGTGGACAGAGTTTATATGAAATAGTTGGAGGAAGGAGCCCTAATCTCTTAAACTAATTATGATCAATGAACATAAACTTCACTTTGTAAGTTAAGATATTTTGGGTTTTCTCATTCTAAATTATAATTTATTATTTATATTTGGAATTTCACACTTCTAATTTTATTATATTTATATTTGCAACATATATGTATTACCACGGTTAAAAATACATAATTCACATGTCATTACCCTGAATTTAAATTTGTATCACTTTACAACAATGGAGAATTAAGCCTCACCCGCCACCATCAATAATGATAATATAAATTGTTTTTGTGACAAAAATGCTCACTAAAACAATTAGAAATTCATAAAACAATATGGTAATGACATTGTCATCATCATAATCATTTGAAAGACAAAGATCAAGAAGGAAGCTTGATTGATAGAGTCAGAGAGAGAGAAGGAGGAGGTGTTGGAGTGATTTCGAGATCTCGATCTCGCGAGGAGGTTCATTTGCCAAATTTACACCAACGTCAAATCAAAAAATAAGGAACGATCGTCATGTTAACTCCGTGTAAAATAATTTCTTGAAAAACTATTACCATGTGGATCAGATGTAATTTTTTGTGTGTTTTGCACTAGTAATGTTCGACCCAATATCACTTACGTTAATTGCAGTAGGAATGAATATTTATAAATCATATATATAATTTTAATATGAAGGAAAATAATTAATGAATGGTTATTGAAGAAGATAAATAAACTAAAAAGTGTATACCCCCAACTAACAAAACTCAGTACCCTACAAACAAACTAGAACTTAGAAGGTTAGGTAGAGGAGTTTGAGGAATCAAACTATAGTATCATGACATCAATTAGTACAAAATCCTATAGCCAATCATTATGAGCTCTTGTTCATATAGTGCAAGTATTCTCGGTGGGTGTCTGAGTAAATATGACTTTTCAACAACATTGATAGAGAAAAATATTATTTCTTTCGCCTCCATAAAACTACTTTGTATACATTAATTCGGACTCCATAATTAAAAAGTCATGTACTTTTATATTATTTACATGTGGGATTCACTAAACTTTTCCCTCTTATGCTTATGTACGTGTAAGACTTATTAGACTTATTTCCATTTCACGCTTGTTGGCATACGAGTCTTTTACCTAAATGTGTTAATAAGGTAATGAAATTTGTGTGAGCTTGATTTTGCTCGCCCCCACCTTGACTTAATCCACATTTTCACGACCGACCATATTCTAAACATGGAAAAACAATCCATCTCGATTTCAAATTGACTTCGAAAACCATCACATACATATATTTTTTTTATATAACTTTACTTTAAAATGTATTGTTTCTATGTCAAGTATGAGGTGAATCATGATATAATCATCTCACATGATTTCGTTTAGGGATGTTGAGTCTCTAGTATACCTTATCTCGCGGTCGTCGAAAACTCTTTACTCCAACCTACTCTAATCGAATTACGAACATCAATATTGTCAAATATATTTTTTCCTGATGTCTACATTCTATCTTAGCCAATTAAATCAATAATACCTCTTGTTTAGTTAATCATATCAACAAAATTCATCAAAATATGAGATGGAGAGTAAAAGTTGGATAGTTCTTTTTTATTGTTCTCTAATCTTATAAATGATGAAATAAAATATTTCAAAATGGTCATATTGGTCAACTGACAATAGAAGGCCCATATCCAATATCAGAAGCCCATTGCACACTTGGGCTATGGAGGAGGTGGGGCATTGATGTTATTTAAGGTCTAAAGCAAGGGCATTTTCGGTCTTTCAACCAAGCAAAATTCAAATGTTATAAAATTGATATTTCTCAACGGTCATTTCAACTTTACACGACGACAAAACAGTGTCTCTTCCCTCTCTCTTCCCAAATTTGAATTTCTCTCTGAAACGCTCTCTTTCAGATCTCCAGATCCAAAGCCCACACCATGAAATCGAACTCAGAAGTAGCCGAAAATCGGTTCCTCGGAACCATCTCAACCTCATCGCTCCGCAATCTTCTCCCCAGATCAATCTCTGGGAAGCACAAGTCCAATTCGAACCTCAGGAAAACCAAATCCGATGCCGAGAACACGCCGCCGGTCGACTCCAACATCCAGATCGAGAGATCTGAGGTCGGCTCGAAGCTTTCCAAGAGCCCTCGGCCTCAGATTGCTGTATCGGACCCACAGATCGAGGTACTGTTGAAGAAATTTGGCATTTTCATGGGTTTTTGCTGATTTTGTTTTTGGGTTTTGAAATTCAGCTGTTTATGTTTCTGAATAGTTACAGGAAGAAGTCTCAGTCGGAATTAATGGTCAGTGCGAAGTGGATTTACGCTCGGACTCTCCTGTGAAGGTAACTGCTGAAGATTTTTGGCTTATGGTTTTGAGATTCACTCGATTTTGCTTCTACTATTGTACTTTCCATTTGGGTTTCGTTTATTTTGGAATTGACTTTGGTTAATTTTGTGGATAGGTTGTGGTGAGAGTCCGGCCTAGTAACGAGCGTGAAAAGGGAGGAGATTGGTTGGTCACAAAGGTTTCTTCAGAATCACTGTGCGTGGGTGATAGGAACTTCTGCTTTGATTCGGTTCTGGACTCCAAATCAAATCAGGTTTGTAGCAGATATTGATTGTGCGTGACTGCATGTTTTTTTTACCTGGATTGCTTTATAGATTTGAAATTCGTGGTTTGAATTCTAAGAACAGGATAGAAATTTGACTTTTGATTTTACATTTTCTTTAATTTGTGAGAAAAATTCTAGATTTCTCCATAGCCTAAGTTGCTTAACAGGGAAATCTTTGTTTAGGTTGAGGAAGAAAAAAGAAGTCCTTTTGTTTCCTCATTTCCTTGCAACCAAACAGTACATATGATATTTTTGTCTTCGCCTGTACTGTTTTGTGAGAATTAGATTGGAAATTCTTTGTTTGAATGCTAACCACATATTAGAATTGAGTTTTTAATTTTTCATTTCCCTTATTTTGTGGGAATTTATAGATTCTGCACAATATCTTTGCTTGGGTTGAGAAAGAAAACAGTCCCTTTTATCCATTTTGTTTCCTCATTTCCTGGCAACCAAACAGACGGGAAGAAATATTTATTGATAAGCTGGTCATCTGTTCATTACAGGAAGATGTCTTTCAGTTGGTTGGTGTGCCATTGGTTAAAAATGCTTTAGCCGGATACAATAATACTATACTTTCATATGGCCAGGTACACTCATTGCTTTTCATTTCATTTCCGACTATACGAGTTACATTTTTTTGTTCATATCTATGAGATGTCATGTTTTTAATCAAGTGTGTTTTCTTGAATGGTCACTAGAGCGGCAGCGGAAAAACTTACACTATGTGGGGTCCACCAAGTGCCATAGTTGAGGGTCCTTCACCAAGTAGTCACCAGGGAATTGTTCCACGTATCTTCCAAATGCTATTCTCTGAGATTCAGAAAGTATGTTCTATTTCCTATTTCAATTGAACTATACAGTGAATTTCTGTATTTGATTTTAACTATATGGTTTGAATTGTGATATGTAGGAGGAAGATCATGTTGATGGGAAGCAGATCAACTACCAGTGCCGTTGTTCTTTTCTTGAGGTAGGGTTGAGTCTCTTCCAAATCTTGAGTAAAAGAGCATATGGAACTTTGAGGCCCTTTTGCTTACATGTAGTAATGTATTTCACCAATATGTGGTCACAGATATACAATGAACAAATTGGGGATTTACTTGATCCATCCCAAAGAAATCTTGAGGTGAAGATCTTCTGTCCTGATTTCTCGTACATTTTTTGAATTTTCAGTTTGTGTACTTATGTTGGTAATAATGTGGTTACATTCACGTCCTTTTCTTCAGATAAAGGATGATCCAAAAAATGGATTGTATGTTGAAAATTTGACTGAGGAATATGTGACTAGCTACGAGGACATAACACAAATCTTGATCAAGGTAAATGGCATGGATCAGAACACATTTTCTCTGACTAATACACATATCTTGAGGATCTAATGCATGTTAAGAGAAGAAAATTTTAAGTTAGCCATGCTTCACAATGCTGTGACAACATTGATGCAGGGGCTCTCAAGCAGGAAAGTTGGTGCAACAAGCGTAAATTCTAAGAGCTCTAGGTCTCATATTGTTTTCACATGTATAGTTGAATCTTGGTGCAAGGTAATGCTCGATTTTAAGAGTCAAATTTCTGTGTTGATAATAGTTGAAGATATTTCAATATGATACCTCTTTGTGTAATGAATTTCTCCGTGATCTACGGTTTTGTCCTGTACACTCACATTATTAATAATCTGTCTTTTCTGATCAGCGATATTAATAATCTTTGTGTTTTTTTCCTTAATATGTGTTGTGGAAATACTGCAGGGATCCTCCTCAAAATGTTTTAGTAGCTCAAAAACAAGCAGAATCAGCCTTGTTGATCTTGCTGGACTTGATAAAAATAGACGTGATGATCTGGGTAGACAGGAATTAATAGAAGGCAAGAAAGTGAAGAAGTCCCTATCAAAACTTGGGTATGAGGCCGACACCCCACTGTCTATGACGAAAAATTGCAATTATGTTCCTTTTTCTATTATAGATATATGATACATGTTATCGTTGTAAATGTGCCACAAATACTATCATTTGACTTGCACCGTAATATGATTCTTCTGCAATTGAGCATCAGAGTTTGGTTTTAAGATAGGATTATTATTTTTACGACTCTGCTTAACATCTGTTGTCACACACAGGCACTTGGTTGATGCTCTTGCAAAAGGAAGTCAGTCTGGGACACATAACGATGTTCTATACAGAGGTTCTTGTTTGACTCATTTACTGAGAGAATCACTAGGAGGCAATTCAAAACTCACCGTGATCTGCGCCATCTCCCCTGATAACAAGTATTTTACTTTAACTGCCACTTTATATGATACATCCTCCGCAGTTTGTATTATTTCACTTTACGATAAAAGGAACTGAGTGTGGCAAATTTATTTTGATTCATGGAAGCTGTATTTGTTATGCATAGTCTCATATTTGAAATCTTACAATTGTTTGATTTTAGATGCAGTGCTGAAATGATGAGGACACTCAGATTCGGACAGCGTGTCAAATCCATTAAAAACGAACCAGTTATTAATGAAATAAATGAGGATGATGTCAATGATTTGAGCGACCAGATTCGTCAGCTGAAGGTGATGAACCCTTCCATAGAATGTTCCTTTTCTATTGTTTAGAGGCTAATAATAAACACTGGCATTTAAGAAATGTGCTGTGTTATTGCAGGAAGAACTTATTAGAGCAAAATCCAACGAGAATAGTTTGAATGGAAATAAATTTGGTTACTTGAATGGGCAAAATGTACGTGACAGCTTGAACCAATTGAGAGTCAGCCTTAACCGTTCTTTGATCCTACCCCGTATAGATAATGACTCTGAGGAAGAGGTTAACGTTGACATGCACGATGTAAGGGAACTATGTCAGCAACTTGACAAGTTGCATGGTTCACATGAAGGCAAATCAGGGTGTCTGTCTGACCAGAGAGATTCCATCGAGTATTTTTCAGTGGATGAGAGTTCTGAGGCAGATGTGATGAGTGAAGATGATGATATTCACTTTCAAGAGGAAACTGAAATGGAAGAAATTAATTTGGATGTTCCAACTAATGCCACATCCCTGGATTTAAGTTCTTGCAAAACCTCAGAAGCCATTGAGCCTCCATTGAGAAGTAGCCTTTCAATCAGTATCTCAGAAGCCATTAAGCACCCATTGAGAAGTAGCCTTTCAATCAGTACATGTCTCCGGTCTTCTGTCCTCCAAGAACCAACATTGTCCGAATCACCAAAAATTGGAAATATTCAAAGGAGAAGCATGGCCATGTCTTCAAGTTTTCTGTCCAGTGAGAACGTGTCAAAGAGTTCAAATCTCAAACCAGATATGTTACGACAGTCACAAAGACAAAGTGAGATCAGATCCTCTTTGCACTCAAGCAAGATATTTCCAGGCCCCACCGAGTCTTTGGCTGCTAGCCTCCAGAGAGGCTTACAGATTATTGACTATCACCAGCAGAACTCACCATCAAGCAGATCTTCAATGGCCTTCTCGTTTGAGCACCTGACATTGAAACCTTGCCCAGAAGTGGATAAAGCCAATGCTTCTGTTCAAACATCATCAGGGGTGCGATCATCAACTGATTTCTTATGTGTATCCTGTCAACAGAAAATATCCAGTAATGACTCTAATGAGGTCCAGAATGGCTCAGAAGCATGGACTCTTGCTGTTGATGAAGCGCCTAAAGTACGTGAATGCTTAAGTTAAACTTCTACTGATTTAATAAACACCTATCTTAACTTCTACTAAAGTACGTGAATGCTTAAGTTAGCCTCGTTTAATCTATCTCCGTGTTTATTCAGTCTCAGGATGGAGGGAATGTTTTGGCAGAAGGTAAGAAAAGAGAGCAGGAGCTTGAAAATATTTGCAAGGAGCAAGCAGTTAAAATTGAGCAGTTAAATCATCTGGTAAGATATTTTTTGTCTACTGCAAGTAACAAGCTGACTAAATCTTCTGTATTTGTACACTGCTGACAAGCTTAAAAATATTTTCTATAGGTAGAGCAATACAAACATGGTCAAGCAAGCACCCTTCTTTGTCTTGAGGCTTCGAAGAATGAAATTACATCAGAGGAGCAAATGGTAAACGACTAGTCATTAATTTTGTTGATCGGACATTTGACATACACAGTTTAGTATATTGTCAACCGTGTTAATAGATTCCTGATTATTTTGTGCAGCTCCAGGGAGGAGGCTATACTGTCGAGAATCATCAACCAGAGATGATCAAGGAAGTTCGGGAAGAGTTGGATCGTGAATATTGTGATACAGCCTTTGATAAAAACGAGAAGGAAGCACTTCTGACGGAGATTCAGAGTCTGAAGAGAAAACTGCAATCATATACTGAAGCATCTCCAAACAAGTCGATTGATGAGAAGCTTAGATCCTCTTCTTTGCTGTTACAATCCATTAACCTGAGAAGAAGTTTACGCCCTCAAGATAACAGCGAGGAGGAACTTGAGATGGAAAGGCAAAGGTGGACAGAAATGGAGAGTGATTGGATTTCTCTAACTGATGAGCTGAGAGTTGATCTTGAATCCATTCGGCAGCGTGCAGAGAAAGTTGAGATGGAGCTGAGGTTGGAAAAGAAGTGCACTGAGGAGTTGGACGATGCGCTTAACAGATCAATCCTTGGACATGCTAGAATGATTGAGCACTACGCTGATTTACAAGACAAATATGATGATTTGCTTGGAAAACATAGGGCCATCATGGAAGGCATCGCTGAGGTGAAGAGGGCAGCTGCAAAGGCGGGGAAGAAGGGATATGGCCCTCGTGCAGCCAAAGCACTTGCTGCTGAGCTCTCTGCCTTGAGAGTGGAAAGAGAAAGGGAGAGGGATTTCTTAAAAAAAGAGAACAAGAGTCTCAGGATTCAACTCCGAGACACTGCAGAAGCTGTTCATGCCGCCGGAGAACTCCTTGTCAGGCTCAGAGAAGCTGAGCAAGTAGCAGCAGTTGCAGAGGTAATTAACTTATTCTCACTATCCATATGACAATCTTTTGGAATAACTTGTGTGTTCCATGAATTAACTTATTACATGAGACCTATACTTAGTACACTAGGGTTATTGATAGCGTCATACCTGTACTTAGAAATCATCGGATCGGGCTTTAACAAATGACCATCTAAAACATTTTCTCTGATCTTGTCTACAAAAACAGGAGAATTATGCAAATGCTCAGCAAGAAAACGAAAAGTTGAAGAAGCAAATGGAGAAGCTGAAAAGGAAACACAAGATGGAGGCCATCACAATGAAACAGTACCTTGCAGAGAGCAAATTGCCAGAATCAGCACTGAGGCCCTTATACAGGGAAGATTCAGACACGACATCACACACCAATACGTCACCACATTGTGAGGATGACCAAGCTTGGAGAGCAGAGTTTGGAGCAATATACCAAGAACACTACTAAGTTTCTTGCAACTCAAGCAATGTCACGTGCTGTGTGTGAAGGAACCCTACTTGGGTCCAAATTTGTTATGCACCTACTTGAAACTGTGTTTCAATGTGTAATTTCTTTTCACGCATTCTAGATTTGGGCATGTAGTGACTGAATTTACCTTATGTGTATTGTATTAATTCTTTGGTCAGCAGAGAGTACTAATGTTTGCCTCTCCACTAGTTCTCATGTATTATGAGGTCTGTATGAGACACAAACTAGTTTTATTTTGGAGAATGTTTTCTTTTTGATCAGCTGAAAGAAACTATATTACTGAGAAAGAGATGAGATCCGGAAAGGGGAGCAACAACCTCAAGATACAAAGCATACATTTAGATCAAGAAAGAGAGACACTCATGATAATACAAAACAAGTGAAGAGTCGATGAGATAGAAGCCGGAGGGCACTACGGGATAGTAGCCATAGAAGTCGATGCACATATCTAAGCTTCTTCCTTATTCATGAGTTGGAGCTCGGCAATGAAACCTTCTTCATTGTCATTGCCACTAAAACCCAAAGCTTTGATTTTTTTCCCTAGAGTTCTCCACAAATTTTCTCGAATTCGGAACAAGTGAGGCGACGAACCCAAGAAAGCAACTGATGAGCGAAGGACAGAGAACGTTTGCATCTCCAGAATTCGACCTTAGGCATGCTAAAAAGATCCACAAGGGGATGTTTAGTTCATGTGATGTTTGTGTAATCAAATTTTGTAGTTAAATTATTTGAAAAACAATTAATTTTTAATTTTATGGGCAATTTCGTCATTTTTATAATAATACACACATTTTGTACAAAAAAAGAAGAAGCAAAGTTCACTCTACATTTTTTCAATAAAAAATACGTAATACACTTCTACAAAAATGTCATAATATAAAACAATTTTTACCAATTTAATTTTTCCTTCAATCCGTGAGAGTAAAAAACTAGCTTACATACGCTCTGACCCGAGTAGCATGGGACACGTGAAATCCAGTGTGAATCAGCAAGGACCACCTTGCAAGGCTAAATACTCCTGGGTGACCGATAGCGAAGTAGTACCGTGAGGGAAGGGTGAAAAAGCAACCCTAGCGGGGAGTGAAATAGATCATGAAACCGTAAGCTCCCAAGCAGTGGGAGGAGACTAGGTCTAGAGCTAGGGCTTT
>JAYMTP010001214.1:0-25455 GCA_036897365.1 Geranium brycei | reverse complement strand
GTCTGCACAGTTAATCTGATTCTTTAAGTTTAGTCCCTGAGGATTCGACCCGGTTTTACCGGTTTATTACTTGTAACCAGCGTGCACTTGCGCGTTATCGGGTGCTTGTGGACGACTATCTACGGGCTCAACAGGTGGAGACTGATGATGAAACCGGCATCGCTGGTAGCCCAAATTCTTAAAGTTAAGTACTTTAAAAACTCTTGTTTCTTATCAGCAAGAATCGGGGCGAACCCCAGTTTTGTATGGAGGAGCCTGATTGCAAGTCAAGAGGTGATCCGAATGGGAGGCAAGAAGCGGGTGGAAGAGGGAAGCTTCCCAGTGCTGAATGAACCGTGGCTTCCCGATAGCCACCCGTACATCACATCGGACCACCCGGACCTGGAGAACATGTTGGTGAAGGAGTTGTGAGCCGAAGTTAGGGGAGGTTGGGACAAGAATCAGGTGGAGAGGGTGTTAAACGAGAGGGATAAGGAGCTGGTCGTGAGCATCCCAATGAGCTTGGAGGGGGAGAGTGATGGATGGTGGTGGGCATATGATAAACGTGGAGTCTTCACGGTTCGAAGCGCATACCGAGCCCAGTTGGAGGCAAGCATGGGAACCGGGACACAGGGAGGGAATCTGGATGAGGATTTGGAGTATGCGGATCCAACCAAAGATGAAGGTGGTGGTGTGGAGGGCGGCCTCGGGGTGCCTCCTGACTAAACTGGCACTTCGAGCGAAAGGAGTAGGGGTAGAGGCTTCATGTCCGTTCTACAGATTAGAAGGGGAAACAAATGTACACATCTTTTTTAACTGCATGGTAGTAAGAAGCCTGTGGGCGGATCTAGGGTTTGAGGAAGGGGGTGGGAGGGGGAAGGGGGCGTTGGAGAGGTTGTCGAACATCGGAAGAATGGCAACGGCAGAGACGTTTGACCTAGTAGGAGCGTTGATGTGGGTGATATGGAGGGCTAGAAATGATAGTATTTGGAGGGGCATTAGGGTCAATAGAAATTCGATGATCCCTAGAGCGGTGGAGATTAGGAGGGAATAGAATGTGACATGGGAGAAGGAAGGGAGGGAAGAGAGAAGGGGGGGGGGGGCGGAGAAGTGGACTAGGTCGGAAGCGGGATGGTGGAAAGTCAACATTGATGGAGCGGTGGCAGGGACAAAACGCCGGTTCGGGGTGGGTTTGGTGGTCAGGAATGAGGTTAGGGATGTAGTTTTTGCGTCGGCCCGGGGGGGACATGGATTAACGGACCCTGCATCGGTTGAAGCATGGGGTGTGAGGGCAGCATTGATGAAGGGGGTGGAAGAAGGGTGGACCAAAGTATAATTGGAATCGGACTGTCAGGGAGTTGTGGTTGAGGTTAATAGAAGCATGTAGGTTCTAGCGTTGAGGGGAGGGATAATAAGGGATTGTCGTAGGTTACTTTCAAGTCTTATTGACGTGAAACTTAATTTTAAGCATAGATCAGCGAATAGGGTGGCTCATACGCTTGCGAAAGCGGCCTTTTCAGGCACTGATTGGCAGTCGGGATGGGGACCTGCCCCGGACGACTTTTACACTTGTATTGCATTTGATTTACTTAAATGAAATTCAGGATTTGTTATTCAAAAAAAAAGGAACATAAACCTGATGATAAAAAAAACTTGGATTGATACATATTGAAATGATTTTTGGGTTTCCTAATGTGTCCACCAGAATATCTTCTAGTACTCAAAACCCATAATTGAGACTACTCTTAAGATTTTGTCAAGGCTTAAAGAGATTTCTTTCACAAAGTTTATATCCTTAGTCGTTCGAATCTTGACAACACTCAAACATAGGGTAACACTCCAACAAAACAAATATATAGACAACTCATAATTGGTGTTCTAAAAATCTCTAACTTATTCGATTAATCCTCGATTAGTTTCAAATATTCCTTTACAATTTTTTATTAGATTAATTTCTTGATTAATCTCCAACTAATTTCTAAAATCTTCAAAAGACTATCTCTGCCCAACTATCTAGTGATTTTTAAAATACCGTGCATGATATGATATGTCACAATGTCAATGACATTATTAACTTACATTTCTTGAACATAATGCATCTCAACATCTACAAATAAATCTTTTTATTAACTAAGATTATTGAGTAGTCAGACTTGTTTTTGTTTTTTGTAGGACTTCGTTTGCGATCATAATGCTATATCTCTCATTCAACAATGTCCTCACCTCTCCGCGTTTACGGTAGTGTACCGGTCAATGCAAAATCACTATCAGTTTTTTTTCTTTTTTACAGCACACGTGGTGAACTACCATAGGACCCAAAGCACGTTGCGAGAAGTTATGGCAGCATACATGTGCGTTGCAATAAGCACGTTGTCGTAAGGTCGTCGCGAGAACTTCTCGCAGCTCGCTTATGGAGGTGCACTACAAGAAGCTCACGCAGTGTACCTGATAGGCGCGTTGCCACAACTTATCAAATCGTGCATTTTATGTACGATGCCATAAGCTTTATATTTAAGTAAATAAAAAATTACGCAAGAAGCTTTATCTCCAAATTTCATCAGATCAATCATTTTTTCTTCATTTACTTTACTTAAAAGTAGAAGAGAACAGTATAATCCCAGCAAGTTCAAAAAAAACTTGTAGAGTCCTTCAGTTTGAAAAAATTTCACTTTACTTTTTTTCTTTATTTTTTTTGAAAATTATGTTAATTTTGTGTGAAATGACGAAAATACCCTTGTATTAAAAAATAAAAATGATTTTGAAAATTTTTCATTGTTGAGAATAAAGAATATTAACAATATTTTAGTATTATCTTTTTTTTATATAAAAAACCGATGTTTAAAATTTTTTTTATATAAAATTTATAAAATTATTTTTACTACTAGAAGAATTTTATTCTTTATTTTTTGCAACGAAAAAATTAGAAAAAAGTTAAAAAATTATTTTTATTTATTTATTTTAATTTTTAATACAAGGGTATTTTCGTCATTTCACAAAATTTCAAAAAAGTTAACGAAAAAGAGTAAAGTATAACTTTTTAAAATTTAACAGACTTCACAAGTTGTCTTTGAACTTAAGGTATTAAGTGAAACTCGTCTATAGTTAATGAGTGCTAAGTGAAATTTTACCAAGTATAATTAAATTATTGTATTGAATTATCTCAATTATGAACATCTATATATAGACATAGTAGTAACTTTTCTCTATGAACTATATCACTTAATATTCACATAGATCTAGTCACACCAAATATGAAAAATTTAGAATTCTTTTGAAAGACAAAGCATCATGTCATGTTGAGGGAACTAGGAGCCGAGCTTGGCGAATCCAGATGAAACGATGGTGCTCAAGATCTGGTCTCTCTCGCTTCAAATCTGGCGAATCCGGCAAGCTTGACGAATCCGACATGTCTCCGGCGACGATTGGTGGGTGCAATGTGGTTGTGAAGAAGAAGACGAGATGTGGTCCGTGAAGAAGACAAAGAGTTTGTGGAGAATAAAGAAGAGTGTAGGGTTACAAATGTAATTTCCTAGGTTAATTTCAAGTAATTTTTTTTAGCTGAAAAAACAAATTTACTCTTGAAATATGAGTTTATTATGTTATTTAATAGAGGGTAAAATGGTCATTTAACATTTAATCAAATAATTATATAATTTGGGGATTATACCGCAAAGGCATTTTGGACAATTTATGAACACTTCCGTCAGAATTTACACTTAAGTGTTAACTTTTGAAACTTGAAGTAACAAAAATAAAAATTTTGAATTTGGATAACTGATCCTGTAATGAGGTTTCCGCGAGTATACTTAATGTAATTACTCTTTACAAACTAAGTTAAAATTAAACAGGCTGTAAAAGGATATGAATATAAAATATTTTCAACTGACGTACAAATTAAAACATGTGTAATTATACAAAAATAACACACAATAAGCGTATTTACCCCCTTTAAATTACCCTACAAAAATTATCAACATAAAGGAGAATACAGTGCACAAGACCACAATGGATCACAGTTCCGTGGTCGACATACTCCGGTGGGCCCCACGTCCAATCCGGTGCCACGTAGGCATCTAAACCTAAACGACGGACTCTGCATGTAAATGTAGAGATCTCCACAGGGGTAATTTTGTAATTTAACCTCCAACTCCATCTCTCTCTGGCGCACCCTATAAATGGCCCACCTCATTGCGATCATCCATTCTCTCTCTGCCAATTTCCTTTTTTTCTCTCTCTCTCTAGATTTGTAGATTCCAATTCGTCAGGTATATTCAAATTCAACAAATCCACATTTGATTCAATATCATATTCGATCTCCTACTTCTGATTCCAATCGTTGTTCCAATTTACATTGCTTGATTGCTTCCGGGTTCTCGGATTTGTTTTTGCTTGATTGTTAGGTTGTGTTCGTTTGATTTGCGAATCAGGGTTGGATCTTTGGATCGGTGTGTGGCAAGGTTTTGTTCTTGTAGAGATGTTTGTTTCGTATGCAGTTTTGTTTAATTTTGGGGAATTTAGAGGTAAGAGGTGGCTTCACATTAGTAAATTGAGGTGTGATTAGTTAGGAACCAAAATGTGCAATTTGATTTTGTTGCTTGAAGGAATGTGAGGAAGTTGAAGAAATATAATGCATTGGAGTGAGGATCTGAGTTTTTGTTCTTGCCAAGTATAATGCTGGTGACTTGGCTCAGTTGGCATCGTGTTTGATGTTATGGTGGTTGCTTTGGGAATGTTGGTGACTTTGATTTTGATTGCATTGTTGAACTCATTTGTTTGGTATTGGCTAGTTTTGTTTGATTACTTTTTAAGAGAGAAGTGGAGTATGATAGGTAGAGGCGCTCGGTGGAGGATTTGGCTTCGTTTATAAAGCTGACTCCCTTATTTTTAGTAGGTCTATCAGTATGGGTTCTAAATCAGGAGTTGATTGTATTGAGAGCTCTTCCGGAGTCCATTTTTCTGGGTTTCTGTCACCAAGAAGAGCAGAAATAGAACAGCCAACAACCTCAACAACTGATAATATTCAAAGACAACCTTTTATCATTGGTAAGCACTAATCAGGGAGATTTTGAATTGAGTAATGGAGTTGAAAGCTTATTCACTTTACAATTGCCAACCAAATGGTGCTTGCTTCTTTTTGTGTTAATAGATGAAAAATGGATTGTTAACATGTTCCATGTATCAACAGATAATCAGTATGCAAGATGGTTTAATTATAGGTTAATACCAAACCAATTTAAAATGTTTTTTTGTTTGTTACTAAGGTTCGATTGCAATGGACTTGTTCTTTATTTGAGAATTTTGAGACACTATTCATTGACATAAGCACATATTTCTCTGAAAGATAACCTCACCATAAAAGTTATCTGAGTGCATTTCTTGATTTTCTACTTATTCAGAGGCCTCTGCTAAAATTGTATTCCCGCTTGATTCAAAATTCTGTATACATGAGTGTTTACCGTATTACCCCTGAGCATTTCCTCCTACTTCAAATCCACTTTTCTTCCGCCCTTCCATATAATTACTATATATTTTAGTGATATTTACTGATGCTTCCATGAGTGACTAACATATTTCTGGGATGCAGTATGGTATAGGAAGTTGATAAGGTTAAGGTCATGGTCACATTTATAATGTGGACAGTTTAGCAGCTCCACTGCACATCTTAAAAATATTCAGACTATTTGACAAAAACCATTAGAATGGTTTCTAAATGAACAATTTTTAAAGTAATTGAGTAGGGTATGTAAATTACACAAAAAATTGTCAATTATTTTACAATATCATTTTTTAGGGGTAAAACTGAGTGTAATTAAATATGAAGAAAAAAATGAGCACTTTGGACTTAGATCAGATTGGAAATATTCTTAAAACAAAAAGGAAACAGAGACTAAACTCAATGAAAAAAAGGTGCAGGGAAATTCAAAGATAGAGAGAGGAAAAAAGAAATGCAAATGATGGAAAGAGGGGGCAGGGAAAAGATAACAATGATAATTAAGGGCGTTGTTGAAAAAGATATCGGTATTGAGAAAAAAAAGGTACAGCTCAGAAGCCTTTTAAACCAAATGCCTCATTCTTCTATGCGATCTATCTTTTCCAGCAAGTAAATTCTTTTTCTTTGTCACGTTTATGATGGTGAGAGAATATCCACTATCTATTTGAAAATTGAATGGCTAAGTATACCATTTGAGGAAATCTATTCACAATATCTTCATGATGTAATGAAGTCCATGTGCGGAACACCACTTAACATTTATTACTTAATCATAGTTAAGACAAGTATATTAATGTCTTTTTAAAATAAACCAGAAACAATTCAACCAGTGATCAGTTTAGCTTGTTTGAAGTGAGTTTAATAAGGTTTTAACCATCTATGCTATGATAATATCTATGATACTGAAAAGCCATCTGTGACATAATGCTATGTCTTCATCTTGCAATTGTCTATTTTTGTTCTCTCTTAGAGTACTGCCTTCAGCTTACAACAACTATTGGCAATTGGTGCTTTATTTTCTCTATTTTTTCTATTATGATTGTTGGTTCAGAAAAGTCCTCTTAATTTATATGTTTATTTTTTTTTCTTTTCTATTCTGTTTGTCAGGGGTTGCTGGAGGAGCGGCTTCTGGAAAGACTACGGTCTGTGATTTGATTATTCAGCAGCTGCACGATCAGCGCGTTGTACTTGTTAGCCAGGTTATTCTTTTCCCAATTCTAAATTTGATGATACCTAGCATGAAAAGTTTTTATTATAAGATATCAGATCTTAGACAGACACTAATACTTTATACAATTTAACCATGATGCAAAATGAAGATCCAATTTCATTCAAGTGTATGTAGCTCTGCAGTTCTTGCATGAAGTTCCTTTCTAGTACCTTTTTCCGTACCTTTTCTTTGACACATAGTTCAACGATTTCATGTATTTTCGTTGTCTTGTATGATTTATTGTTGAAAAAGTTGATGTTATCATCTAATTTGACAGTCAACTCTTTTGTTAACAAACACGCTGTCCTCTTTTCTTTGGGGTTTTGGTAGTTGCTGTTAGTCCCTCTGGTATTTATAAGAGAAAAATAAAAAAAATAAAGAACACAGGAACGCATATCTGTATATTCGGAAGAACATAGTTTTTTCAATATAATAAAATCAGATATCATTGCTTATAGTATATTGAAATTGAAAAGGGGCAGTACTTAGGTTAATTTGTGCTCAACTCACATTTTCTAACGTTTTTGTTTCCTCAATATCAATGTGCTCTTGTTTGTTTAAGTGCCTTTTTGTTGGCTTACGTCAATCTTGTTTTGACACTGAATGCGTTAGTGAGCTGTTAAAGAAACTTATTGTTACAGTTTTGCCTGTACCTATTTGTCGGATACCTGTAGCACAAATTTAAATTGAAGACTTTGTTGCAATGATTGAAATGAATTAATTTTGCTTGCAAACAACTAACCCCATCAATCTTGCAGGATTCTTTTTATCACAATCTGTCAGAAGAGGAACTTTCACGAGTGCATGAGTACAATTTTGACCATCCTGGTGAGAACATTTGACCAACTTCAGGAAGGAATATTAAAAAGACATGAATTTACAAAACTAATATTCCTGTTGGACATTATCCTATAGTTCATGAGATTTCATATTCCATCAATTTTTCAGCTAGCCAGATTGATTTGCCTTGTTCTTTGTGAAGTTCTTGAGATTTGTATGACTTATCTGTTTGCTGCCACTTCGTACTGGCATGAGTAATTTGATTCTTATTGTAGAACCTTGGGTTGTCTTGTGAGCTACTATTTCACATGTGCACATTGACTTCTAAATAATAGATGGGAGTAAAAGAAGAGGGAGAGAAAACCAAGGAGTTATAAAATGAGTATAGGAGAGAGTTTCTCAGCTTCCCCCCTAACTATCTCAATGAAATGTAGGAATTGCTTTGCTCTTGATTCCCACTTATAAATTATTAGATCACATTTAGGCAAATTGCTGTTATTTAGCATTTACTCGGCGGTTGACTTGTTATAGAGTTTGCCATTTTGTCATAGAAAGGTCAAACTTATTCTGTTCTTAAATAATGGTATATTGTGCATGTCGGCTAGTTCGTTTTCATTGCCAGTGCAATTGCTTCTTTTTGACATAGTTTTTCTTTTTGATAGATGCATTTGACACTGAGCGACTATTAAGCTCTATGGAGAAGTTGAGACGTGGGCAAGCAGTAGATATTCCAAATTATGACTTCAAGAGTTACAAAAACAATGTTGTTCCGGCAAGGAGGGTACAAATTCAATATACATGTGATCCAAAATACATGTCATTCAAATTGAATATACATGATATCCAAAGTTCATGTCATTCAGCATGTAACAGTCAATATTTTCTATGAAAACCTGTTCTGTACATTGATCTGATAACTGGTCAAACCCATATTTATAGTTGCCATTCAAAGACTTCACAATTGAACTGAGTACGCAATCCTCCCTTGATTTCCTGCCTGTATTTTTATCATGTGGCTACAACACACGTATTGCATTGTGGAGGGACGGTAACTGCATAAAACCTAGTTACGTAGGCAGACCTTTCTGCTGTTAGCTGGTTTTCTCAGTCTCCTGTATTTTGTCTGTTTATAATGAGGTAGAGATAGAATGGAATTCTACTTGACTTCTTCTATTTAGGTTTTTACTTACAGAAGAATTGTATTTGTGTGAATTATAGAAGTAAGATACTGAATTAAGGCACTTCAAATATGTTTGTATAATGAATAAGTACACAAAATTGCTCTTTTCTCCTTTGATTGAGAACTCTTTCCTGATGGCTGTAAATCCATATTTCCTTTATCTTATGCAGGTTAATCCTGCAGATGTTATCATTTTGGAAGGCATACTCGTTTTTCATGATCCTCTTGTCCGAGAGCTAATGAACATGAAGATATTTGTCGATACAGGTTCCTTATCTATTTCTCTTAGTCTAGATGTGGTTGTATTTTGTAAAAAAATCATTTAATAGGAAACTTAAGTTATACATACATCTTCGAGGGTTGTTGTGTGTATTGTATGGTTTAACTAACTCATTCTGTTGGATATCTTGCCATGTTGTTGAAGCCCAGTGTGCGTCTAATGAAAGTAATTGAGGGGTGTGATAGAGTGTAAATAATAAAGTGAGTCTTCAACTATCAGGTAGCTCCCTGGGTTGTTCAAATGTTCACTAGAAGAATGATACAAGGCACACCCTTAATATTTACTGCTTGATGCATTAATATCTCACTTCATTATGTTACTAAGTTGTGCTGTTACTTCACACTGTAAAATTTCAGTGCAGATGCTGATGTCCGCCTGGCAAGGAGGATAAGGAGAGATACAGTTGAAAAAAGTAGAGATATAGGTGCAGTACTTGATCAGGTGTGCAACTTCTTACTGTCAGTGGCAGAACTATAGCCTTTGATCTTGCAAAACCAGTAGCTTCTCTTGTTTTATGCTCGTTGAACTGTTACATGTTAAATGCGTAAAGAGTTCACATTTGACAACAAATCTTTATAACAAGTTTAGTTATTGTGATTAATAGTGCTTCGGGTAATTGGGTTACTTAAGATAGCTGGGATAGAATATGATTTTAGTTTTACATAGATATAACTACCAGTGCCTTGGAACTTTCCCGTTTAGTTTTTGTCATGCTCTGGTATTTGGATTTGGAAATTTACCAATCTCGCATATTTTTCTACTCATCGTCCAAGTTTTGGGTGATAATTGTCACATTTGGTCCTTGTAGCCAATCAATGATGATATTCATTTTCACTGGTGCAGTACTCAAAGTTTGTAAAGCCTGCTTTTGATGACTTTATACTTCCAACAAAGAAGTATGCTGATATCATTATTCCCCGTGGAGGAGATAATCATGTTGCCATCGATTTGATTGTACAGCATATTTGTACAAAACTTGGTCAGCATAATCTCTGCAAAATATACCCTAATTTATACGCAATTCAGTCAACTTTTCAGGTATATGAATCTTACTATTTCTAGTGATATAGCCTCGTCAAATTTCAGTTTAATGTAATTCTGCTTAATATAGCAAGATTCATCATATTTTCCGGTTTTCAATACGTTTTTCCTGTTCAACGCAGATCCGGGGTATGCATACCCTCATACGTGATTCTCAAGCAACCAAACACGACTTTGTTTTCTATGCTGATCGATTGATTCGTTTGGTGGGTTTGCATTATTTTGAGATAATTGGTGTATGGTGTACTTTGTGGTTTCTTGGCTTACTAGTTGGCTGCAACAATTTTCTTAACCAGGTTGTTGAGCATGGCCTAGGACATTTACCATTTACAGAAAAGCAGGTGATCACTCCAACTGGTAAGCTGATGCTAATGTCCGGTGAAGCCCTTACAATGTGTTCAAAGGTTATCATAGTTCAGTTTCCGTACCATAAGAAATTTGTCATGTACTTGTTTTTTCCACTTGAAATATGTTGGTCAGAATTCTGTACATAATGCCGTTTGTATCATTTTGCTTCTGTGCCATGTAAAATCATTTTCCTTGTTCGTCATGCTGTATATATGAGAATAGTTGTGCTCATCTTGCCAGTATGATCAAAATCTTTGCTTTCGTACTGGCATATCTCATGATATGTGAGGAGATGTTGGTTTATTTATTCTCCCATACGAGACTTACATATCTCAGTGGCAACTCATCTGAAAAATGTCATATAACTGTATAGGTAATTGAGTTTGTATGTGTAAAATATCTTACTTACTGGCTAATATGCTCAATAAATAATTCTCATCCAATACTTCGTGAGGTGCATCAAGTTGTATAATTGTAACTTTTGTGTGTATTCTTGATTAAAATAATAGTGGTGATGTCATCACACTACATTAAGATCCTATACGCTTAACCCCCATTCACAAGGCATCTTTTCTAGTTTTATTCTGTTTTGTTATGATTACTATTTGTAAAAACTTGTAATGGGTGATTTGTTTTCTGTTATAACACTTCACTTTCGATGTGAACTCAGGTTCTGTATACACTGGCGTGGACTTCTGCAAGAGGTTGTGTGGTGTTTCAGTTATCAGAAGGTGCCATTCTAGTTCTTCTAACTTCAAATCATACTCGGGGGTTATGCTTGATAATTTAGCTTTTGTTTCGTATTCGTACTTCAAAAGCTAAAAAGTTGTGCTTGAATTAATTATTACAGGGGTGTTAAATAGTTAAATTTTGACAACGAATGGAAACATTTGGGAAACCCAACACAGACCTCTCTAACAACCTCTTCTATATATGTGGCCATTTATGGCTCTGTTGAATTTTCAATATTGATACTTTAATGGGTGTCATCGGTGTAGTAGGAGTCTCATGAGCCCCATTCAAGATGCTATACACAGAATAGGCTTGCATGAGGATTGATGAGATATTGCAACTGGAGGCTAATCCATTCATATAGTTGAGCCATTGGATGATAATATTAAGTGTAATAGTAGCAGTAATAATACCAATACTTAATTTGTACATAATATAATTGTTTCGATAAGCTCAATCTAAACTTTGTTCTGGGTAGGATAGCCTACTGATTGATGAGGTGTATCAGCCATTCGTTGATACCTTTTTTAAACAATGCACATTTTTCGTCTTTTTTTTAAGACATTCCATTTGTATGATGCTTTACATTTTGTTAAACTGATGCCAGCGGTGAGAGTATGGAAAATGCTTTGCGAGCATGTTGTAAAGGTATTAAAATTGGAAAGATTCTCATTCACAGAGAAGGGGACAACGGTCAGCAGGTAATAGAAGAGCTCTCTCTTTCTCTCTCTATATATCAATCTATCTCCTGATTCATATACCCATCATGCCATTTTCCTTGAGCCTGACCGACTTCTTGTTTCTTGAATGGTTTCACAGCTAATTTACGAAAAACTGCCCTCGGACATCTCAGATAGGCATGTCCTTCTATTGGATCCGATCTTAGGCACAGGTTTGCATGTCCAGTCACATTTCTAAGTTGGCTCATATGAGTAAACAATACCTTCTAAGTTGATAAGGAAAAAACCTATTATAATTTCACTATTGATTTCAGGGAATTCAGCTGTTGAAGCCATTTCCTTACTTGTAAAAAAGGGAGTTCCGGAGTCCAACATCATATTCCTCAATCTTATTTCTGTAAGTTTTTTCCGTACTTAATGCTAGTGGTTGAATTCTAAATGGTCTCACACCTATTTTACTTATACTTTTTTTTGCTTCGTGTGGAGATATCCAACATGGTTCTGTTTTCTGAACCCTTCGTCATTTTGTTTTTCCGTAAACTTATTCTCGTCATTCTGTACTTATTTGGTTAATGTGGGCAGGCGCCTCAGGGAGTGCATGTGGTGTGCAAGAGGTTTCCGAGACTTAAGATAGTAACATCCGAGATAGACACTGGGCTGAATAAAGACTTCCGAGTCGTGCCTGGCATGGGTGAGTTTGGAGACCGGTATTTCGGAACAGATGACGATGACCAGTAAGCGATTGATAGGCCGATTGGCCAACGGACAGTGTTCCCGGTGGAATCAGCAGAGCTTGATTTCACTCTAGAGTAGTGTGATCTACTGATAGTGACCCAGCAGAGGGGAGGGATATTCATCTAAATTGGTTGATATTTTTATGTGATTCAGATTGATTCATGGCTCTTCCCATATGATATATATGTATTTCTAAGAGCAACTCTAAACTAGAACATTCTTCAAGTGTTTTCATTCCAACTTAACACTAAAGTAACATTTGTGTTGGGCTATTGTACAACTTCACTATATTTGGTGTTTTGATGCAGAAATGAAGTGAGAGCTATAATAATCTTCCAAAAAGTCTTATACAAATATATTTAAAAAATGGTATTTTATATATAAAGGGTTATTCAGTTTTAAAGCGTAAATTGAGTGTAAATCTCCGTTGTTGATTTTATAAAATAAAATGTTGTGATTAAAACACATTATTAATGATAAACAAATCTGTTATATATGTAAATATAATGATGTCACGTGACATTCATGAGATTGAGACTTATACTTGTTATCTAAATCGTGATTCTTTATTATTTATCAATTCAATACATTTAGTATCATTCATTGCATTATCATAATTGACTGATGTAACTCCTTATTGATTGAATTGTTGAAATTGTTCAATGAATAGGGAAGTCACGGCCTTACGAATTTCAAATATTGTAATAATTAACAATAAAATTGAAAGTAACAGCCACTTAGTAGTCGCAAGAATTTTATTTAAATTATAGATGGAGTTGGATACTAATCAAATATGGATTCATATCGAGGTGGATGAAATGGGAGGAACCATCAAATGATTTGACCCCGACAAGGTGATCGTAAATAAAGGCTTTGGCACGATACATAGAAGTTGTGTTGATGACGATGAAGTTGCACCAAGTTTTAGGGTCGATCAAAGTTATGGGGAAGAACTTTCACTTGTCGGGTGTTGATGACGATGTAGAACTTTCACAATGTCCTCTGATTGGAATTTCCCGCTCGTCGACTATATTTCTATATGCAAGGCGAAGCAGAGACGCAAAAAAATATACTTCTTTGCAAATATTAATCATACATTTTTGAAATGGGCATCAAGAACTTGAACTTTCATGAAACATATGAGTTTCACTACTGAATTTTCCGATGAAGATGTAATTCGCGACATTCATGAAAGAGAAATCGAGCGGGCTAAATCTCATCGAAAGGGCTAAACCTCCTCGGATGATAGTTTGGTGGTAATGTTCATTTGCTTTTTAATAAAGTAATTTGCTGATAAAAATAGATCTGGGAAGAAAGTAAAGTTGTGTTGCTAGCTGAGGCATCATAATCTGGTGGCTTTTAAAGGGATCTATAAATTGTTCAGTAATTCACGGTTATTTCATTAATACAATAATGTGTCTACATCTATACATGAATGAGAGAGTGTAAAAACGGCCCGAGCACCCATAAGTGATTAGTACAAAAACATTGTATGTCGAAAATTATATGAGCACACCAAAAATTTCAGATTTTTATGAAATCAACCTATATTCCCAACACAACTGGTATAAAACACAAGTATATGTCAAAAAGAAATGGCACATTGACTTATATTTTCGAGTTCATCAACAAAAAGAGTGTAGGCTTATTTGGCTCAACCGCATTAAAGACGAGCTAAAGATATTTTTTCTCAAAATAATTATCTCTTATTCTATTTAACCTAAGAGAAGCAAGACTCTTGCTGGTTCTAAACTCTATGTTTTCTCCATATTTAATTCATGCAATTACGTGAAATATGAGATAATGAAAGGCATGCACTAACAATATCTTCATTACAAATATATTGATCATACAAAGATTACTCAATTAATTTTTCATATATAAAAGAACACACTCACACTAATCATGATCAATGTCTCCGGTATGACCAATTAAACAAAAAGACTCAAAAATGGTATATCGCTTACTCAATAATCTCACAATCCCACACTAAAACATGTCCAAACCATTCAATAAATAGGGAAGAGATAAGATGCAAAACACTAACATCATGCATACAGTGTAAATTACATGGAAATGATGTTCAACATTACAAGGAGATCGTATAAAAGCAATATTAGATTAAAAGAATTATCTACACAAGATATATATAAGATGTATCATCCTTGTAAATGTGTGATTACAAATGGCGATCAAATCTGATAATTTGAAGGATAAGCATCAAATCTGTGAAAATTTTGGGTGGGGTTTTTTTCTTCAGGGTGGTGGTTTGCTGGTTCCTTGTTACAGAAAATTAAGAAATTCTCAACTCTCCGAGCCCAAAATATTCCCCGATTTCTCTCTTTTGCCAAGAACACACAGTTCTTTTTCGGTAAAATCAAATCAAATATATTGGGGTAAAAATCTCATAAACAATCTTGCCTAATCTCATAAAAAATTTAAATATATTAGGTAAAATTAAAAAATCAAAAATCAAATGAAAAAAAAGAGGAAGAAATTGGGCAAAAATGTCAGATCTCTAAAAATTTGATATATAGTTAGAGGTATTTTAGTCATTTCGTCAGTGACTTAATGCCCGTTAGGACTAAGTAAAATGTTTGACAAGTTCGAGGGTTTTACAAAACGCATTCATCTTCCAAAAGAGTTAAGTAAAAGCAAAGGATGTAAGTATAGTTTTCGGTAGATTTATCGTCAAATGTATTTCTTTTAAAATAAGATATGTTGTTTAGGTCTCCAAGAAAATTGGACCGACGTGGATTAAAATGCGTGGATGTCCTTGCAACTGCTCCTCCTTTTCTCCAAATAAATCTAATTTTTTAAAAAGAAAAGTTGCAAGAATTAGATACCCACTACAAAAACAACGATAAAATAATTCAAAAATAAAATAGAAAAAGCCACCAGGATATTTGCCGCTGGCACGAATCACATACCTCGATACCAGATAAAAATATTTACAATCGTACCTGTCAACGTAGATGACCACATGGTTTGTCAGAATTGCCCTTCACTTTTCCAACAATTTACAATCGTGCCACCAGGATCTCGATTGCTTCTTCTTCAGCTCACTCACTCATGGTGTGTACGTAGCCAAACTCCACAGCGCCTCCGTCGAGTCGTCTACTGCATTTTCCGGCGCCGAAGTCCTCCGCCGAACGATCCGTCGAATCAACTCCTAGTATTGACTTCTCCTTCGATCAATTTTTGTATTTTTTTTATTTATTCTCTGATGCCCTCTTGCTCCGATCTCTACGAATCCGTGCTTGTTGCTCGTGTTTGAATCTGATTTTCATTTTGTCAGTTCTACGCGGAGCGTAGAGTTTATTTATTTTTTATTTTCTGTGATTTTAGTGAAAATTGTTCACTGTTTTGCTTCATTATCTATGTGATTTTCTGCAAGTTTTGTGTTCTGATTGTATGGTTGTGATTTGCTTGTTTTTGTGATTTATGTTTAACTGAAAGCCACTTTTCACTTTTCAGTGATGATTTATGGATTTTTGATTCATTTTTGGATTCACTTTTTTATTGTACTAATGGAAAGATTATTTTTGCTCATTTAGATGCTGGCTTTTGCTTAAACTTGTTGTGGTTGAGCATTTAGTGCTCTCTTCGTAGGTCTAGACAATACTGGTATGACCTAGACCCTAAACTTAATTGCATCCATGACTTCACTATACTTGTGTTCTTGCAGATTGTAGTGGAAGTTATGTGGGTTTTTGAAGAAGTTAATGGGAGTATGGGTTTTTGTTCATTTAAATGGTGGTTGATTCAACTTGTAGTAGTTGAGTCAACTTGTAGTAGGTGGTTGAGTTCTTAGTACTTCCTTTGTAGGTCTTGACAATACTGGTATGACCTAGAAGCTAAACTTAACTGCATCCACTGAATTCAGTATATTTGTTTTGTTCTTGCAGATTGTAGTAGAAGCTGAGTGGAGTTTTGAAGAAAAACATCTTTAACTTTGAGAAATGGGGTATATTGGAGCCCATGGTGTAGCTGCCCTGCATAAGCACAAATATAGCGGTGTGGATCACTCGTATGTTGCAAAATATGTGTTGCAACCATTTTGGACCCGCTTTGTTAATGTCTTCCCTCTCTGGATGCCGTAAGTGTTTTGTTTTCTTAATTCTGATTGCTTGTTTTTTAGTGAAGCTTGTATTGTTTCTGCAGTGCAACGATAATTGCTAACACTATCTTTTTGTTATTGGGGTGTATGTACTTGGATATTGTTGGATATCTGGATTTCTTACAGGCCTAATGGGGTAAGATGCTTCACTCATTTTTTACTTTTTGTATAAGACATGTAGTTTAAATAGTGGGATGATTTTCTCGCTTGCTTGCTTATGAGCTGCCATTCTTTGTTTTTCCAGATCACACTAACAGGATTAATGTTCCTAATCACATCTGCACTGCTTGGCTACGTGAGTACAATTTTCCTTGCTTTCATATTCTAGATTTTGTTCATTTTTCTCACCTAATTCTACTTTTAGTTTTGATGATAGCAGCGTTTGCATTTTATATATCTTGGTAAATGATAGCATGATAGGTTCAAAATTTGACATGGTTGAATTTAAAACTGCCCAATATGAACATTAGCTAGATATAGTAACTTTGAGTTTGTTGCAAAATCTTAAATACGATACATTTTTGGAAGTAGTGAGTGTAACATTTCCTTCCCCCTCATTTACTCTAGTAAAAAATGGTGTTTCATACAGTTGAAAGGAGATCACTCACTCTCCTTTTCCCTCTATTCAATCCAAGTGGAGCATTCTTTTGTTGTCTTGACACATAATACAGAATGTAAATATTTTTTTATCAGGAAGTATGCATCTATATTATACTCAATAGCAAATGGCTAGACACAATATTATTGTGTAAATGAATTTCCCTTTGGTACTCTTGTTTTGTCAAATAAAATTGCCAATAAAAAATAACTCCATACTATACCCATGTGCTTGCTACTTGTGATTTTTTCAATTCAATACCAGTGTATTTCTGTTTCAGAGATACCTACCTTCTATTGCTTGTTTATATTTGTTTTCAGATATACTCACCTCACTTGGATTCACCTCCACCAAGATGGGTTCATTTTGCACATGGATTACTCTTATTTCTATATCAGGTTTGATTCTAAATTTTCACATTTATCACATTGTATTACCATGTTTTCTCTTGTCTTCCTTTGAAGGCTTGGCCTTTTTTTGCCAAGAAGTAGAAAGATTAAACTTTACAGAATTTTATCATTTACACAGGGTTTTTCATGCTTTGTGCTTTATAACTTTGAAGAAGCTATGCAACATATCTTGTATGCATCAGATAATATAGGAGTCAGTATGGATTTCAAAAGTCAATTCCCCAGAATATGTAATGTAGTACATCTGTATAAATTTATATTTGGCAGTCTCATAATTCTGCTCATCTTAGCTTCATTGGGGAAAATTTGTCAACAAATTAATTTGACGATTTAAGATATTGTCATTGGTTGTCTGACATTTTTCCTTGATCATACTTTTTGATCCAATTTCATAGTTGGGTAATTAAGTCTGTTTTTTTCTGCTTTCTTTTGATTACTTTCATATAAGATTGTGCATATGAGAATTATTATTTATCATCGGATTTTCTTCTTAACCCTTCTTATGTTGTAGACTTTTGATGCTGTGGATGGGAAGCAAGCACGACGAACAAATTCCTCTAGCCCCTTGGGCGAGCTTTTTGACCATGGTGATTTTCTTATATTTTCCTGTCAGTAGTGTTGCTATATGGTATTATTGTGTAGTACTGATGTTGTATATGTTCTATAAATGCAGGATGCGACGCACTTGCTTGTGCTGTATGTATTTTTTCTCACTTTGATTGTGTTGGTTTCGACTTGACTAGCGCTATTGCTTCCAGGTTTAATTTTTGTTTATGGTAATTTTCAGTTTGAAACATTGGCTTTTGGCAGCACAGCAATGTGTGGAAGAAGTACATTCTGGTTCTGGGTAATTTCAGCAGTCCCATTTTTCGGTTCAACATGGGAATAGTAAGTGATATGAAGTCTGATTATCCATATTTTTGTTTTCTATAAATTGAATAGTAATATCTGCTTGATGAAATCTTTGAAGCCATTTGATTTGACTCAGAGAAGCTGTTTTAAATCTATTAGTAGAATTCTTCCAGAGGATCATTTGCTGTCCATCCCTTGAAATTTGGGCCTACTTTATATGTTTTTATGTGGCTTTCTCGTCGTCCATGCCCTATAGTTGTGACATAAGTTTGGGCTTGTTTGTTGCTGTGTGTTTTTTAGCATAAGTGTTTATTACCATTGTCTGCCTTGCATATTATCATCTTAAAACAGGAAAAAGTATAAGCAACATTAATATTTTCCTCCTTTGATCCAGCTATTTCCTCAACACCCTTATTCTACCAGCAATTAATGGTCCTACGGAGGGTCTCATGCTGATATATATTGCCCACTTCTTTACAGCTATTGTTGGTAACCACTCTTGCACCCCTGATCTGCTTTTCCACGCCTTTCTTTGAAATATATTAATATAATGCATGCATAAACGTATTTGTTATATTTTCTTTTTCTTTTTCTTTTTATTTCTAATTTAATTTTGGTAGTAAACCAAGTTCTTCTGACTTAAAGGTGCCGAGTGGTGGGTTCAGCTCCTTGGAGAGTCCTTTCCCTTTTTGAGTTGGGTTCCTTTTACCAATGGTAAGTTGATCAGTTGTATAGTCGATAACGTGTATGCACTCAAGTACTTTGGCCGAAGGAAAAGTGTATATTATCTACGTTTCAAATTTGGAAACACCAAACTCCTTTATATAGTGGCTAAATACATTTCTCAAAACTGTTGTATTGGTTCATGATTCATCTTTGTGACGATAGTCCAATTACTTCAAGATTGATTCATCTGCAAATGCAATAAAAAGCAAACAAACAATACTTCAAATTGCTTTCTATTGTTTTACTAGCACCCTTTCCCCTTAAATTTTTACTTATATATTTGTTGGATATTTGCTTATATTGCCATTGTGTACTTCTTTTACAAGAAACTCATATTCTTCACCTATAATCCAATGAGCTAAACTTTGAGTTGCTTTTGTTTCTTCTTTACATCAGAAATTCAAACATACAGAGCTGTGCTGTTTTTTATGATAGCTTTTGGTGTTATACCGACAATCATATTCAAGTAAGTTCCTATACTCAAAATGGTTGAAAATTACTTGAGGGTATGGTATCAATATTGCAGCATGTTTGAGATGAGATGAGATGAGATGAGATGAGATGAGATGAGATGAGATGTGTGTTCATCCTCGGATATACTATACACAATGTAGTTCAACTGTGCCCAAATGGTTGGCAAGAAAGGTGTTTTAGAAATTAGGAAAATCACAATTTATGCAGTTGATGATTTCATATTCTTCTGTTGATTAGGCTATACTTAGAAAGACCATTTTCATCCTGGTGGTTCCCATCCATGACCTCAAATTTATTTTTCCACTGCAGTACTATGAATGTGTACAAGGTTGTTCAGGCAAGGAAAGGAAGCATGCTATCAGCATTAGCAATGGTAATTCTATAATCCATTAACTATTTCTGTTTTGATTCCAGTTTTTGATTGACATAGTTTGGTCATTGTTTGTTGTCAGCTTTACCCTTTTGTTGTGCTCATGGGAGGAGTCCTAGTCTGGTATTCTTGAATCTCTAATATTTTTCTCTCCTTAAAATAAAATTTTAATTTGCATATTGATCTCATATATCATTTCCTTTAATTATGCAGGGATTATTTGTCTCCATCTGATTTATTGGGGAACTATGTTCATCTAATGGTCATTGGAACTGGACTTGCATTTGGGTTCCTTGTGGTAAGATACATATCTTACTTAATTGCATAATCTCTTACTATCTGAGTTTATAACTGTTAAATATTAAAGCCCACATTGCTCAACGAGAGAAAATAGAACTTCATGCATATAAATACAAAAAACAAAAAACCCTACTAATGAGGCTGTCCTTTAGTATTGCAGCTCAATCCCTTGTATATAACCCAGTATCAAAATGTTAAAACTCAACAATTATTATGTTAAAAGAGTTGGCTTGTAAAATGGATCAGGAGCTTTGTAAGATGAATTACTGACAAAAGAAAAGTTTGATTTTTGAACTGCTTTTAGTGTACGGCATGCACTATGCTATCTTATCCTCTTTGGAATGATAATTGGCAGGAGTCTTTTAATAAAGGGATAATTGGAAATAACTCCTTGGTGTTTTTTTTTCATAAAAAATGAATATTGTGTGACTGGCAACTATTTATAGGATCAAAGTTATGTGGAAAATGTGGGAAAATATTACTGATGCAGGAGTAAAGCTCTCCTTTTGGCACCTATATCAAATCTTATTCTCAATTAATGCTTTTCTCATTTACAAGTGTGCAAGAACATGATCTGTATTATATAATGGTTTTTTGGTTTGGTTTCTTTTATTCTCACATCATTGTTATTATTACATTGCAGTATATTATGCATTAGCTACCAAAATCCTATATTGTTGCTTATGTGATCCTGTTTTGACAGGGAAGGATGATTCTGGCCCATTTATGTGATGAACCCAAGGGATTAAAAACTAACATGTGCATGGTATGTTACTACTTTTGAAACATCATTTCACATTAGTGTCAGTTTCAATTCATAGTTTGTTGTTAGTTAGTAGTATTATCCTCTGTTAGATGTTTTCTTTGAGTCCCGTTTCACTAGGATTACCAATAAACTATTGAAACTAAATGGAAGAGTTTATCTTTGCCTATTTCTTGGTCGTTCCCTTAATTAGTGGTAATAAACATTTTATCTTGAATCACTTGAAGAAGCAGTCCTTGTGTTCAGGATTGGTAATGACTGGGATATATTTTTGTAACAACTTCAAGTTTCCCAACTTCTATCCCTTCTAATGAAGAGACCCCATTTATAATTTGTCACCCTGATAACTTCAACACTCATATGCTAGTGCATAGTTGTCCTACTATATTTACATCCTGCATATTTATGAATCTTGAAGTGCTGAAAACACGACATGCTTTACATAACAGTTTATTTCTGGTGTAAACTCAAATGCTAATTGTTATATATTATTTTGTTTAGTCATTATTGTATCTACCATTTGCCATTGCAAATGCCCTCACAGCCAAACTGAATGACGGGTATGTTGTTGTTTGATTTTACTTACTGCACTTGTTTTCTATCTATGTTGAGCACTTATGGACCCGTTCATTTGATGAATCCATGTTCATCTCCTGTTTCAGAGTTCCTTTAGTTGATGAGATGTGGGTTGCTCTTGGCTACTGTGTTTTCGCAGGTATGTGACTTATATGTGATTACTTAGTTTCTTGTATATGCCTGCCTAATCTCCATCCTCAAACTTACCATCTCACTTCATTTCTTGAAATGAAAGTAGTTCATTATGGCTATTATAAATTATACCTGGGTACTGTTGTGTCGGGTGCAAATCATTTGGACTTTGTAGTTCTACATTCAGAATTAATTAAATTTTATAGGAAAAGGTATGTCAATTTGGATTATGTTATGTTGTGTTTGGACTAATTGTGATTGACCACTCTCCTTTTTCTTAACTCAGTGACTCTCTATATGCATTTTGCTACATCTGTCATTCATGAAATCACAACAGCTTTGGGAATCAGTTGCTTCAGGTGAGTAAATAGCAGTATGCTATATCCTTCAAATGCTTCTGTCAGGCTTTGTTCTCTTATTTATCCAACCGTTAACTCTTAGAAACTTAGCCAAAGTTTTGCAAGTTACTAGAGAAGGTTGGACAAAGTTGTCTTTTTAGGCTAGTTGAGTTTTAAGTTGGGTTGGCACAAGTTTGTTAGGATATCTTGATATATTCAATCTGTACTGCATTTTTTGATGTCTGGCTGATTTCCTGTAGCCAATGAGGGCCCAAGTGGACCGGAAATTAGCTATTCAGCACAAGTTATTTTTTTTAAAAGTTACCCAGAAATAACCTACTTTAGAGAGGGTAGTCACTTTGCCTAAACTAGCAATGCTTGCCAGTGTAAGTTGCAAAAGTTAAAACAATACTTTTCTTGCAAGGTACTTACCTTGGTTCCAAAATAAGGGTCATACTTACTAAGCTTAGTTGTTCTAAAATTAGTCTCATTTCCACATGTTTAATAGTGATTTAAGTATGAAATACCAATAATATCTGTTTTGGTAGTTATTATCACTTGACCATGAAACACATTGGAGCACGAGGAGCATATGAAGTAAAAACCAACTACTAACTCCACCCATCCCTTATTTCGTCCGAAAAGTCAAATGTGGTGCTTATCTTGATACACTAGTATATTACATTGAACAGATAGTTTTGGATTATGAGACACGGGGACTGTAATTATAGCTTCTGCTCTTCAACTGTGAAATTGTCACTATCCTTTTCTAGTTCGATACTTCCTTTGTTACATTCTTAAATAAATGCTACGTTTGATTACTGGATTAACATTCCGAAATACTCCCTTTGTTATGGATTACTGGAGTTAGTCTTCCATTTTCCCAACATATCTCCATTGTTGCTGTTCATAATACAATGAGAGCATCCCTTTATATAGGGAATACACAAACTAATCAGGAAATATACTACTATTGCGAACTAGGAAACCGTAAATAAATAACCCTAGGAACCCTGATTGACAGGGATATTATTGGACTCTCACTTCCTCAAAAAGATGGACACTTGTCTGCAACATCCAATTTAGGTTACCTGGGCACTTATTTTGAAATGGAGTCTGATAGGGGGCGAAATAAAATATATGTCTTATTTATTTCTCTTGAAACTGGTTTCTTAAGAACATACCTGGTTATATGCAGGATAACTCGGAAAGAAGCTTAAAATTTGCCGATATTAGCCTATGGGTACGCAATTCATTCTTCTTATATGCTGTTTAATCGAAATTTTCTGTATGTTTAATATAATAAGTCTCAATTCGTGGTTAAAGTTTGATTTAGTACTTTTACGTGCTGAAAATTTTTCACTGATTCAATTTGTATCCCTTTCCGTCCCATATTTTCTTTTGTTCAGCTAGCAAATCTGGGGCAACACAACCACCATAGTACCGTCAATCCTTGTGATGTAGCGCATTTTATTTACTTTCAGAAGTCTAGGGAGTTTATGTTGTGCATTTACCTACTAGAGCGCTACTCGGTATGTCAGATAGTTCTGGCACAAGCAATTTTTAGGCATATACTGCCAAATATACTTGGACTCGCTTTTATTGTCTTATGAATTGTATAACTACTTTTAGAGCAATGAATATTGTTGGGTTAGAATTTGTTGAGCAAATGATGTGGACCTGTAGTGTGTAATTGCTCATTACATGTATATATGTTCTTGGGAAAAAAATCTGAACTACTCATGGAGTCGGGCAGGTATGTTAGCAGTTAGTGTTCGAGTCATAGTCCGAAGTGATCACAGTACAAATGTTCTTATACATTTACACCTTTCCAAATGCGCTCTTCTGTGAAGTATACGAATAGATTGGTCCACCAAGTTGGAATTTCAAGAAAAAACTTCGAGCAGTCCAATTCCTTTTCTTGGGTACTAAGCATAACCCTTTAGCTCATTCCACACTCATTTCTTTACCAAAATTTCATTAACTTAACTACTTCAATATACATAAAACAAAACACCAAACAATTATTGTTGTTTCTTTTTCTCACCTTTGACCCCACCTTCACTTCCTTTATCCACTCCTCTTCTAATTTAGAATCTTTACTTTATTTTGTTCAAATTTTGCCAGAACAATGATTAATTGATGACCAAATTACTGGAATAACAGGAAATTTCACATTAAAATTTACAACTGTGTACTGCACATGTTTTTCATTTTACTACTGGTTTCTTTGAGGTAAACCAATTCACTGCAAAAGTAAAACTTAAGCAAATAAAACATAGCAAAGTGTTTCTTTTCCTCTTTACTTTATTCAGTTTAAAACAAAACCCATATGCGTCTCCTTTCCTCATTACTTCACACACTAGTTTTCCACTTTACCTTCCACAGCTCTTCCCAAAAATGCTAAGCCTCCCATCTCCATCTCCATCTGAAACCTCACAAACTCATAATCTCAACCAAATCATCATACCAACACAAAACACAAACCAAAACATTCCAACACTCAAAAGGCCAAGTTTTGACACCAACTACAACACCAAACCATCCAAATTCAGGCAACCTCAGCCTCGCCGGACCAATCCAGCCGTCTGGTTCGGAGCAATCATCTGCCTCATATTCAGCCTCCTCCTCATCTTCTTCGGGGTCGCAACCTTGATCATCTTTCTTAATATCAGACCCACGATCCCTTTATTTGACACTCCCAACGCGCGCCTCAGCAGCATCTACATTGGCTCGCCCGAATACTTCAATGGTGATTTCACCCTTCTTGCGAATTTCTCCAACCCAAATAAGAAGATTGATGTGAGGTTCGAGTTGTTGGACATAGAGCTCTACTTCTCCGACAGGCTCATAGCAGCTCGGTCTCTCCAGCCTTTCACTCAGAGAAAAGGCGAGGTGAGATTGGAGTCTGTGCACATGGTATCGAGCTTGGTTTACCTGCCACAGATCTTTGCTATGGAACTTCAGAAGCAGGTTGTGACCAATAAAGTTTACTACAACATAAGAGGAACTTTTAAGGTGAGAGCAACAATGGGTTTGATTCACTACTCTTACTGGTTACACAGTAGATGCCAGTTGGAGATGACGGGGCCTCCACTTGGTGTTCTTGTTGCTCGGAGCTGCAAGACAAAGAGATGACCCTCTTTCATCTATGAACGTTGTATTTGTTTCGTTTCTCTCTTCCCTATCTGTTCAGACCTCATATTGATATCAAAGTTTCAATTTGATGTGTAAAGAAGGATCTTATAAGTAGGGGTGTCCATGGGTCGGGTTTCAACCCACCCAACTCAATTACTCACCCACCCGCTCATTTGCGGGTGAAGTACTAGAGACCAGCCAC
>JAYMTP010001213.1:0-25455 GCA_036897365.1 Geranium brycei | reverse complement strand
CGTTAAATGTTCTCGGGATTCCATGGTTAAATTTATGTCCGCTGCATGAAATTAACTCGTTGGAACCCATGGAATCCTGCACCCCAGACATCATCTCCAATGCTCAATCATGTGACAAGCATGTTTTCGGTATGACCTTCGACACCCTGGACGCTGGGATAAAATTCTACAAAGCTTATGCGACCAAAGGTGGATTTGGCACAAAACAAGGCACACAAAAGAGAACCACCGACAACATTCTACTCAAGTACGTGACATACAGTAATGAGGGTGTTGCCAAAATGAAGAAATCGATTAAAGGTGACAACGGATCCAAGCGTCGCAAAATAACCACGAGGTGTGGGTGCAAGGCTATAATTAGCTTCAACCGACACTCGTCAAGTACGAAATTCATGGTAGGTAATATTATTGAAAACACAACCACCTTTTGTTTGACCCAGAGGACAAACAATATGCAAGGGCAACGAGGGAGATGACTGTGAGACACAAGAGGTTTATGATGACATGTCAGCGGAGTGGAATGGGCCCATCAGCAACCCACAAAATCTGTAGCTCATTCACCGATGGTCGTGTTAATGTCGAGGCATCCACCGTCTACTTTAGATCATCTCCCTAAAACCACAAGAGGTTCATAAGCCACATAAAAGGCTCAAGATATACCTTAAGATCATCCAGGATGTATTTGAGAACCTTAAACCGAAAAACACAACATCCCTCCACCCTAACACCTTGTACATAGTATCCTCAGAACATCAAGCATATGGCAACCACAAAGCATACTTTCATTCGCAAGCTCCGGAAAGCAAGTTAGAATTTCTAATGTGGAAGATCCAACATGGCAACCAGAAAGTATACTTCTATGAATAACACTTCTGATGAGAGTAAGAGCCAAAGCTTAACCACCAATGCTCTAATACCACATTACAGACACATAATGGATACAACCATTCAAGAGGTATTCTAGATCAAGGTAAGGAAGCAGATAAGTAGCATATGGTTATTGGACAAGAGATACACACAATAAGAAGGGAAGTTTTATTCATAAACACTCAAAGGATTACAAAGACACTCGAGAGGACTCCCCTTACAGACTATAAACTCAGGAAACCCTGAGGAAGACGAATTCAAGCCCTCTATTTATAAGCTCACTAAAGTAGTCTTTACTATTTATAAATAGTAGATAATATTTACTGTTCTTGGACGCTAGCAATTATAACGGATACTATGCTCGTTCGGACATAATCATTACAAACAATATTTGGACACTAATAATCATGTCGGTCACTATGCTTACCTGGACATAATTATTACAGATACTATTTGGACTTATATAATCATGACGGTTAATATGCAGCTAGCAATCATTCACAATTATGACTCGACTCGACATCAACATGGGCGTCACTTGGAGCATTCCCGAATCTCACGTGCTTACCGTTCTCAAGGATATTGAGGCTAAAAACAGGGCTTCATGATTGTACCTCTTTCTTTTTCTCATATTAGTCTCTTTCTTTTCTCTTTTGTTGATGTATTTGGCTTTCTCTTGCTTCCCACTCGAAAGTTTTAGCAAGTTCCATTAATAAAATCTTTTTTTCGCTGAGCAAAAAAAAAAACATGACCCAACCATGACATAATATTCCCTGTCAGGATCCCATGTTTGTCCGTATGTAATCATGCCTTAAGCACTAAATCAAGATTTTCAATTGGTTGTTTCTGAGGCAACTTATTGCTACACTTACTAGAGGACAACAATACTATTAGTAGTTGTTCTATGTTAATTATATACTACAACGACTTCAACCGCAACCTACGTATGAACAGTCAATGATACATTAACATAACCAGTTCTTGTACGACATAGATTACTTGTGCTCGCCAAATGTGTAAGGAGATCCTGTGAAGTAAGAACCAATATTAGCATCCAAAAAAAGGTGAACATATATGAGTAGGATTGAGTGTTTACCTAAGCTATATGCCTTTTGCAAGGGAAAAGAATACCCAATCTAAAATCATTCAGAAGAAAAGAAGTGATCATGAACAGATGTGCATGCCCCGGGATGTAGCTTTCACTTCATTGTTTGTTTGTTTTTTCAAACGCAATGTTATGCCCTCATATGTATGTACCCAGTTTTCATCATTTTACTGTCCTATCAAAATTAAATTCTATTATTCATGCTCAATATTTATACATGTTCATGTGTGTCTGGTTTTAACAGTACATAAGAAAGAAAATAAATCCTAACCACATTGGCATATACCCTAGCAATCAAATAACTGCTCAATAACTTTAATAATATATACAAGACACACATTATGAAAATGATTGAAATCCCAGGCAGAACCCCAATCACATATATGCACCCCCATAAGTGCTATATGAAATGAGAGAGAGAGAGAGAAAGATCACTCTAGAATAATGTGACTCAACAGGCATGCAACTAAATTATATTATGCTACTGTAAATAATGCCAATAGAAGGCCAGAAAAGAGGATATAGATTGGCAGTAAATATTACCTATTCTGTGAAAACACTCATGAGATCATTGGGAGAATAGTGTTGCAAGATGTGAGTACCAAGTTTACTATTCTCCATGAAATCTAGATTTGACTCCTGTTTCACTCTAATTCCACTGTTCTCCATAGGAAAATTTCCAGGATTCAGGTTGCTCATTGGTGATTCAAGTTCATCAACTTGCAAATCGGCTTGGAATGCAAGTTCCTTTGCCAACAAACCCAAGATTCCTAAGCAGTCCTTGTTCAAGATTTTTACCCGGTTTGGCACCAAAGGAACCTTGAATATCACATGAATTTGAAGGAAGCTTTGGCAGTGGTCCGTTATTATCAGCAGTTACCGAACAATATGAAACAGATGGAGAATCAGAACTTTGGGCTTGGTACAGAATTGGAGCTTTCGTATCCCCATTTGAGATATTTCCAATACTTAATGATGAATTATTTGGTTGGGGTGTGAGAAGCCTGTAATCAAGAACAGAGCTTATATTGAAGTTGCAGTTCTGATAGAGAGAAGTAGAACTATCAACTCCCTGGAAACTTGCTGGTGATTGAGAGGGAACCACCAAACAAGACGGCTGCACATTAATTGAACGGCTAGATTCAGGTAAAAAAATACTGCTTTTTTCGTTGGGGACGTTGTTGCTGAAGTACATCCATCAACATGTTCCTATTCTGAGTACTTAACCCCCCAAGATTTAAATTGGGCCCCACTGCACCATGGGTATTTGATGGCCATGATCCAAAACCAGAAGGAACATCCTCAACAGATACAACAGACTGGAAAATGCTTGGAGGTGTTTGATTGGGATCTAATAAGTTGACCAAATGGTACTCCGTGTTCAACTGATAAACCCTTGGATCCCTGCAGAGAAGCTTGTAGTAGAGCTGGTTGGTCTATTGCTGGCGATACTATGTTCCCAGTAGGTCGACCTAGAAGCTCGGCATGCAAGGCTGCTAGAGTTTGTGAAGAAATTTGACCAGAGGCAGCCAAAGCCTGGATGTCAAATCTTCCCAATGGACTAAGATTATTTGACTCTACATGGCCACAGAATGAATCTGAGATCCTACCTTGTTGAGTCATGCTTAATCTCTTCAGATATAACCTAAATTTCTGCATATCGATACCAAGCATGAAAGATATATTATAGGACGATAATTAATTGATCCAATTACTATTTTAGTACAAAGTAAAAATAAAACAAACAACAGCACTAACATAGTGTACAGTTCATTTTTTATCAGTTGTAGTGTACCGCTCATTGCATACAGGTTTCGTAGCAAGTAAATTAAAATATTGGATGGCTTTTCAATTTACATAACCATTACTGTCTAATAAAAATGCAAAATTTGATCATTATTACATTCATATGCAATGATTATTTTACTATAAACATTTTCTACTTTCCCTCACTAGTTTATCTTACATGCTCAAGGAGTTTGGGGTTGTGTTTGGGGATAAATTTAATATAAAAAAGGAGACAGAAGTTGCCTACTATCACACAATACATGCCAGTCATTTTCTCTCGTCTACCGAATTCAAGCACATTTTTCTTAAAAAAAACTTTTTTGGGCGTGCATGACTTCACTTGACCCATACATCACAAAAGTACCTCCATCCATAAACGCACTACTATCATTGAGTAGTGACTGGTATTTCATGTTCGTGTCCATGCAACATAGTAGCAAACCAAACTACTTCATTCACTGACAACTAGGCAGCTGTGTTTTAAAGTTACTATCCCCAGCTCCTAGATTATATCAAAACAGAAGATGAAAGTAGGAAAATAATAATGTGAAAGTGAAACCAAAGAATCATAGTATAAAGGAACCAGACCTGCAAATGACTTGCAACATTTTCTCTGGTTAAACCGGGAACATTCATCAACTCAAGAATTCTCTTCGGTACAGACTCTGAAATAGAAGCCAAAGGTCTATATCAGCCATTACAGGAAACAAATGTGCATCTATCATATCAAAGATTGTGGATGAAGTGGCAGAGTCCTCATGTAATAAGCATGAGGTCGCTGGTTCCAATCCTCATGCCCGACGATATTGCTAATTAAGTCATTTCTGATTTTAAAAAATGTGCATTTATGGTATAATCTCTGCCATGAAACCAAAATCCCGATTGTATATACTATATGACCCAACACTTCAAGTAAAAAAATTATATATATTTAATATTACGTACTATCAATTCCAAGTTGGTTTACTGCAGTGACAAATTGCTGATGAAGTTCCACTGACCAAACAACACGCGGTTTCTTTGAAGAACCCGGGTCATCGTTCTCTAAATCATCATCATCATCTTCTTCCTTAGTGTTGCTCCTTTTTCTCTGCGATTTTAGCATTCCTTCTGTTTCTTCATTGACTGAAGAAGCATACTCGGCATCATCACTTCCTCGTTTATGGAGATCATTATCTTCCAAACAGCCTGACTGCTCAATCTCTTTATTCCCATTCCACCTTTTCCGAACAACATGCTGCCATATGTTCTTCAGCTCTTCTTCACGAACAGGCTTGATTAAATAGTCACAAGCCCCATGTCTAATGCCTTTCATTACAGCACTTGTACTTCCATCAGCAGACATCACTGTAGAATAAGATGTAACAATATGAGTTTATAAAGAGCAATTCATGCACCCTTATGATAAATTCGTAGTAAACAATACTCACTTATGACAGGAAGGTCCATTTCCAGCCCAACATGTTCAAGAAGTATAAAACCATCCATGTCGGGCATATAAACATCACTAAGTACCACATCAAAACAGCCTTTCCTCTCCCGCAATAGATTTAAGGCAATGGTAGCTTCAGAGCAAGTTGTCACTACAACCAACAGAAGTATGGATCAAATGTAATAACAAAGCAATTTTACTTCAAATATCCAGTACACTCTACTAGTAATAAGGATACAGTACATCTACAGGCATAGTTCTATGTTTAAACATCAGAGTAAAATTATTAATGCATATTGGAATCTTATAAATAACTAGATATAGAATAAGTTGAATATACTCCTAAATGTAATGCTTACTTGTGCGTTCAAAATCCTAAATAACGCAATATATAATCATGCCATGTCTCAATAATTAAAGAATAAATTCCTGATAAGGAAAAAACCAGAGAGCATAAATAGAATAGCCCAAAGATAATCTGTCACTGATGAAAGCATGACATGCCAATGGATGTACAAACTGGATATTATAGCAAATTCAAATAAAGAGCTCCCATTGGTTCAGCTTGACTGACCTCTAAAGTCACAAAGTACTGGAACACTGTTAAACAAAGAATCAGTCATCTTCTTAGCAGTGTTGGTGTTTTTTACATGAAATCCTACAACACAATGTGCAAAGAAACTCAAGTCCAATTAAGAAGGAAAAAAACAAAGTCAAACCCTTTTTTTTCTTTTACATTCAGAGTTCACCCTGAGAGAAACAAGTTAACTATGAATAACACAGGAGGCCCAAGAGTATCAGTAATGCTAATTATGTTGCTGCTATATCAGCATGACTTAAAATCTGTAGCTCCAAACCGCAAAATGGTGAAATTTCAGGCCTTAGAACAAAAAAGCAGCTCCAAATGACGTCAAGGCAAGAACTAGCAAGACAATCAGTAAAATAGAGTTGCAAGGAACAAAATTATCAAGAAAGAAGAGCAAGTGACCGTGATAGGAGCAGCGGCGAAGCATCTTGTCGAGAATTCTCAAGCAAATAACATCATCATCGACCACAAGAACTCTCAAACCGGCTGGAAACTGAAAACCTCCGGGAGGCTCGGCCGCCAAACCCACTTTCTGCATCCCTACTCAAATTCCAGTCTGGGAAAGAGCATAGGTCAAATCCTGAGCATGAGAGAGAGCCGGATCTGGAACGCACAACCCTAAGAGCGAAGAAGAAGAAGAAGAAGAAGACAATTGAAAGCAGATAACATAGAAGATTCGAAATTGTTACTTTCTCTCTAAATGAATTGATTGGAAAACTAAAATGGGAAAGGGAAGGAGAATTTTATAGGAAGGAGAAGATAAGGAGTAGAGATTCAACTACAAGTGAGGAGTCCAATCCATTAAAGCTCATGTCAGGTCCTTCATTACCATCATTTGCAGATAAACTGGAATCGTAGTAAGTTACATAAAATAGTAAAGTGAGAGCAGGGGAAATAATTGGAGTTGGGGAGTCAATGATGGGGGGATGACAGTGTGGGACCCACGGATGTAACTCTTAAATCATTGGCCAGGGAGAGAGAAAACGATTGGGTTTGGTTTGGTTTGGTTTAGGGCTGCCAAAAACATAAGTGAACCAACCCAAACCGGTCTGAAAGATAATCGTAGTGAACAAGCTCGATGCAAAATTGAATCGAACCAAAACTTCATCTGTTACGATAAAGATTCAAACCAAAAATCAATCGATTTGAACATGTGGCTCACTTTAAGTTGTTGATCTTTATTAATTGGATCTAAAAATATTGTACCAATAAAAAAAGTCAAAACTGATACAAAATGTGAGAACTCTATGGAAATTGTTTCAAAGACAATCAAACCAAAAACTGGTAAGTCAAATAATAAGTCAAAATTGTCTAAAATGTGAGAATTTCATGAAAATCAGTTCATAAAAATCAAACCAAATTAAAAATAGACATGTTCAAAACCAAACCAAATTTCAATAATTCGGTTTCCTAAAACCGAACTGAACGACTTATCGTATTAACTCAAAATTAAACTGTAAATAGTCCTAGTTGGGATGGGTGGCGTGCAGAATAGGTTGAGGCCCACAAGAGATGGGAGCGATAGGAGATGATTCTTTATCTCCTATCCAGTCAAATCTCCTCATTTAACTCAATTTTTCCCGAATTTAATAGTGTTTATAACCTTTTATGCCTTGTATGCTTCACGGGGTATGTCAAGTAATTTTCAGGTGAAAATATCAAATTGGAGAAAAAATTGGGTAGAACGACAAACCAAGGAGAAGAGAGTAGGATGTTGGACCTTGCATGTCGGGGACCCACCCCGTCATGCCAAACCCAACATGAATTAGAACTTGAGGCAGAGAGTCATGCCAAACCCAACATGAATTAGAACATGAGGCAGAGAGTTGGGTTGGTGAGTAGCAAGATGTCAGGCCTTGCATGTTGGGGAGCCACCTGGCATGAATTAATTTCGAAGACAGTGTGCTCACAAGGGAAGAGGTCATCTTGTTAGGCCATGATGTCGGGGTCTCACCCCGGCAACCACACCCCGACTAATCTATCATACTAAACTCTCTCATGTCGAACTCGTAGGCTGCCGACCCAGGCGAAGCCAAGATGTCAGGCCTTGAATCAGCACCATCAACGAAACTTGCGGGAGCCATATTTTCTTTATTCAGAGTCCAAATCGAGCGAGGTTTTCACCAAATTGAAGAGGACTGGAAAGGCTACAACTTTGAAGAAGTAATTTTTCTCATTGGAGCATAGATTGTGAGTTATAGACTTTGGAACAGGTAGAGACATCACGATTCTCGACATAACGCAATTAAGTGACTTAGTATAAATATGCTACTTCCTATCTTATAACATTTAATTCAAAATACACACAATTAGTTATTTTTATTCCTAACTCATTCGTTATGCACATGATATACATATACAAAATTATTTTCTAACACTTATCAATTACTATAAAATACATAACGTACAGGGATGCACTCCTTGACAAATATGTCTCTAAATACAAATATAGGAATAAATTTCATTCGTTGGATGGAATTGATTAGTGGTGAAGATTAAATAGCATTTGTTAACCATGGTTTGACTAAAATATACATAAGTGTGTGAGATTTGGAAAATCAATGCATTGCATGAATAGAGGATTTTAGCGTTATAAGTGTGTGTGAATCATTAACAAATGGGAAATCAAATTCACTCTTTCAATACTTTCGAAGCTCTACACTTGTGGTAGACAAAAAAATGGTGGCGGCTCCTGGAGAATTGTTGAACCCGATTGTGGAAGACTACGGTAAGAGTGTTTTCAGTGAATTGGTTTCATTTTTTTATAGTAGTTTTCGATTGATCGGTTGTTTTGTTTTCTCCGATGAAATCAATTGGGCTGAAATGCATAAAGCGAATAATCTCCGGACTCGAATAACGGAGAACTAGGAGACGTCAATGGCTACCCATTGGATTAAACATATGCGGACATTGAAGGTTTGTGGGGTTGTTCAAATATTTCATTGTTCCATTGTTCTATTGGGAGTTGGATATGATTCCATTATGCCATACAGAGCATTCGGGATCCCATGTTTCCATATACAGTGTGAATGTTCCATGTATCCATTGGCAAGAGCAAATAGTTCCGTTACTCCATACGTATTACCTATGATCTCATGTTTCCATTTTCCCATCTTGATAGTATGAATTCCATTTTTTTTCATGTGATGAATAATATGGTTTGAGTGTTTCATATTAAAGCTTTTTTATTCACATATTCCATTGTAAATGCACTGATTTATTCAATTATCAACAATGAATATTGTTTCATTGCACAATATGTACAGAATGCGTAACTCCAGTTGCTGGTGGATGGACTCGAGATGATTTCGATGAGCAAACGTGATAAGGCGAATAAAAATAGATGTGTAGTAGAATAGGCGTAGTGGTCTAAAATGATTTGGCTTATATGAGATAAAGCAAATCTTTGTTTCAGTTAATAATTTGCATTAATGAATAAAAATTTTACATCATTTCTAAAAAATGTGTGGGTTAGTGTACAAAGTAATGAAGTCTAGAACAGATGTAGTGGTCTAAAATGTTTGGGTTTATATGAGATAAAATAGCTCTTTGTTTCAGGTTAATAATTTGCGTGAATAAATAAAAATAGTGTACAAAGTAATGAAGTCTGTATCAACAATGCTTTTCACCTACATTGTGTATGGTTTCCATTTGGAATTCTTATGTTATGGCCTTGTTAAAATATTGTGCTCCACATTTGGTTGTTGTGATAGTCTGTTTCACATTTCCATTTGGAATGTTGATGTTGTGCCCTCGTTAAAGTAATGTGCTCCACATTTGAGTATTGTTGTATTATGTTTCACGTTTTCATTTGAAATTCAGATATTTGGCCTTATTTAAATAATGTGTTTCCTATTTCCATGAGATATGATGTGATCTTCACTTGCAAGTTACTAGTTATATTATTTTTCACGTTTCCATTTCAGATTCAGATCTTTTGGCCTTGTTAAAATAATGTGTTCCTATTTCCATGAGATATGTTGTGGTCTACACCTGCAAGTTTTTGCAATTTACCCCATTATCCATTTGGGTTTGATATTGCGAACTGTCGAGTTGCATGTTCCACTATGATTTGAAATTGTGACAATATTTGATGAACAATTTGGAATGTAGAACCCAGGTAAATCTAGTTCCACCACCCGAGCAAAATTCTGTTCCCCCCCCCCCCCCCCCCCAATGAAAATTACCATTTCAGTACATTAGTGATTGTGTAGTGAACATTGAGGGTGTTGAAAATGATACCGACTACTGTGGTTATGGAAATACAGATAGGATGATGAACTCAATAAGCATTGTTTAACATGTCAATGATGCACTGATACTATGCAATAAACACTCTGACCATGACAACAACTGAAAACTGAGGATTGCACAGAAATGGACCACTAACATAAAATTTAACAATTATGTGACAATATATATGTTGGGGTGAACCGGGCCTTACCTAGGAGGAGCACTTAAGGAAAGCCAACATACACATTAGAGCTCACCTTTGACCCAAAGAGACTAGCCTATTGGGTCTAGGGTCCAATGTGTATATAAACTCTCCTTATACCTTGTAATATTCCGATGTGGGACTTTGAATTCACATGTGGACATAACAATTTCCTCCTCCACATTGAGTCTCATCACATCGGGCTGACTCCCCCTAGGCCCACATACTTTACCTTGGTCTACTCTCCCATAAGGGTCATTTTCATCCTATCTGAGCCTCGCCATGAGAGGGGCCAACTCATGGTCCCGGTCTTACCAGCCATAGGAGTACCCGACCCACTTAACCAGAAGAGTTTACCGAACCAAGGCTCTGATACCACTGTTGGGGAGATCCGGGTCTTACTTAGGAGGAGCACCCAAGGAAAGCTTATACACACATTAGAGTACACATTTGACCCAAAAGACTAGCCTATTGGGTCTAGGATCCAATGTGTATATAAACTCTCCTTATACTTTGTAATCTTCCGATGTAGGACTTTAAACTCACATGTGGACATAACAAAGAGTTCTCGTAACAAGATTAGAAAACGTTATGAATACCAAACAAAAATTAAAACCACAAGCATAACTTATTTGACTCAATTTTCAGATTTGGATTTTCTAAGTTCTCGATCCAAAGCATTCTTCTTTTAAAGCATGCTTGTTGAACCTAGAGGAAGAAGAATCCATATGGGTTTTCAGTGTTTTTCCCGTGACCTTTACTTCTGAGTTCTGAACTTGAGAAAAGCTCCTCATGTTCCTGGTCTTTTGAAAAATTAGAATTTCTAGGTTTCTCTCTATAGATTATTATCTAGAGCTAGTTGTATTTTATTGTTTGTGGTTTCTCTGATTAATCCTTTATTTGCTCATGAATCTGGAAAGTGGTCCATTCCCAAATCAGAACAATGCTACTAAATTTTGATTATTATGGTTGGAACCAATTTCTCTTTTGATGGATTCATATCCAAAGGGTTTTTGAAGTGAGTTTCATCTATAATTGGGTGAGAAAGTGAAGTTTTGGAGAAGACGATGGGAGCTGAGCTGAGCAACACAGGGTTGTAAACGAGCTGAGCTTTTAACGAGCTGCTCGAGCTCGACTCGCTAAATATTTAGTTCGGGCTCGTTATAATTGAACTCGAGCTCAAGATTGAGTTTGTATGATAAACGAGCTGAGCTCGAGCCTAACTTTTTAAGCCTCGATAAGCTCGCGAGCCGGCTCGTTTAATATTTTTGAAGATACCGGCTCATTTAATATTGAATTAATTATACTCATACTAATATATTTTTATAACTTTAATAAATATTTATAATAGAATTAAACGAGCCGAATCAAATCGAGTCAATCTCAAGTTGGCTCATTTATTATTTAATGAAGTGTTTATTATTTATTTAATTTTTAATAAATATTTATATTTAAATTCAAACAAACCGAATCGAGCCGAGCTTGAGCTCGAACTCGTCAATTTTATTTCGAGCTGAGCTAGAGCTTAGTTACATAAGCTCGTTCAAGCCCGAGCCGAGCTTGAGCTGAACATTTCTTTCATGAGCCGAACCGAGCCCTACCAAAATGAGGCTCGATTCGGCTCGTTTACACCCCTATTGGCATATCTGCTGGAAATCAATGAAAATTATCATTACTCAGTAATTTGGTTTGTACTGTCTGGTTTTGTTAGATTATTTTCTTTATTTTCCCTTTATTTTTTTATTATCAGCAATTGGGTGTGTACCTGGCATTTAAATCAAGATCTCCCATATGGTTATGATGTTTGAATTCAGACTGATAATTCTTCAGGATCTAAGGTATTTTATTCTTGCCGTCTTTATATGTAGCTTTGTTCTGTTATGCGAACTAGATGCTGGAACCATTCCACTTTACCTCTGTTTATTTTTGTTTGTTATATGGAAATTAATTCGTTTTTTGAACCCTGCCCGTCAATAAGCTTACATAGTAATCTGTTGTTCACTAAGGACTTTGTCTTTGAATATGCAGATAAAGCTATCATTGCTATGCTTAGAACAACAGTGCCTGACTATGACGATGGCCCTTATCGTCAAGGGTTCAAGGCCTTGCTTCCATTTGAGAAAGAAGAAAAGAAGAGGGTACATACACTCTTGAGTACTTTACCATGTAAGTTTGTTTGACAATTTGTTACTTTACCATTTCAGTACCTGCAGTAGGATGACATTGGTAATTTTCATTCAAGCCCATCAGACATAGCAGAAGAGGAGAAAGAAATTAAAGAAGAGAAAGGCTGTATTCATGTACTCAGTGCGTTTATTGACTGTTGCTGCCTCGGGCGAATTTGACATGAGCACACCAATTTAAACAGAACTTTCAGGAGCAATATGATCTTGGCATAGAAGATAGTGCAATACATGGGTCGGATCTACCAATGGTCAGTTTCAGTAGTGTAGTTGCTGCTAGGAACAACTTTTCTGAACAAAACAAGCTAGGGCAGGGTGGATTTGGACCTGTCTACAAGGTTAGTTTTCTTCAAACCAGTTTTGACGAAAACAACAAAAAATGCAGTTTGACAATGTACTGAAGACGTAGTTGTGTTCTTATTTTCTTTGGTATGTCCTTTACATCCTTAATGCATCACTTTCTATTATGTGCATTGGTGGATAACTTACTTTTCACCATTTTTGAAGTGCGCTGCGCGCAGTTTTATTTTCGTATCTTCATAGGTAGTAAATTTGCTGTGAGTTGCCCGCTCGTTGATGTTTATTCTAATTTCCTGATTCATATATCTTGCAACCAAGCCAAGCGACCTCTACTAGACTGGAGGACAAGTTTCAATATTATATAAAGGATTGCCCTAGGAATCCTTTACCTTCACAGAGATTCTAGACTTGAATAATTCATCAAGATCTAAAGACTAGTAATGTTTTTTTTGATGAAGACATGAACCTGAGGCGAACACAGACCGAGTGGTAGGAACATTATAAGTGTGACATCATTATAAACTCTTACAACTCATTTCATCACTAGTTAGCAATTTTACTAATATGAATTCTAAATGCAGTGGTTACATGTCCACTGAGTACACAATGGATGGTCTATTTTCAATAGTCATATGTTTATAGTTTAGGGGTGTTATTGCTGCAGAACTCGCCTTCGGCAGATGAAGCTTGCGAAGTTGGGGATAAGGGTTAGGCTTTGGGGATATTTTGGTAATTATTTGGAAATTTTAAATTTAAAAATAAAATAAAAACAATGTTCATTAACATAGTAAGGATACAAAATTATGAATTTTGGAATTTAATTATAATTCATGAAGCTGCTAGTTGGAACAAACAAGAAGAACCATGAAAGCAAGCAACGAAGCAACACAGAAAAATTAAGCAGAAAAATTCAATGTTACAGAGAAGAAAACGTTACAAGATAGAAACAGCAGCAAAATATATTCTAATAATAACAGCAGCTGAATCAAAGTAATTTACGCGACGATCTATCTTATCTTTTTAAGCTCAATCCCAGCCTTCTTAGCAACGGCATCCAGCCCGTTCTTCTCGATCGTCTTAATCGCCTTGGTTGATAAACGCAGTTTGAGCCATCGCTTCCCGCCTTCCCACCAGAGCCTCTTGTACTGCAGGTTCACAAACTGGAGCTTCGTCGTCTTGTGGTTCGAAAAGGAAACGTTGTTCGCCTTGTTCGTTTTCTTCCCCGTGAAGGGGCACACTCTACCTAAAATCTCAACAAAAACGATTCAGTCCTTCATCAATCATTCCAAGACTCAACCAAATGGACATTTCACCAACATTCATGTCAAAAATCAAGAAAACGAACAATTCCACAGAACAGCCTCAGAACCCCTAAAGCAGGTATTTTTACAATACCCTTAAACTTGTAAATTGATCTACACACCAAACCAACCATAACCAACCATATGCAAAATCACAGACACAGTACTTATCATCAAAACAAGAACATCAAATAAGCGGACTTAATCATGGGTTAAAGAGGACTGGAATTAGGGCAAAAGAGCACAAATTGAATTGAAATCTGAAATGAAGAAGGCGAGAGAGAGAAATTACGAGCAACAATGGGCTTGAGGGTGGTGGTGGGCATGGAAGGAGCAGAGATGGGTCGTTGAAAGGAAATTGCGGTGCCGAGGAATTGGGAGCGGAGGAACTGTGGCTCCGAAGCAGCGGTGGCGTTGGTTCGAATACTCGCATTGGCCTTGCGGAAGCACATGCTTCCCATGAACACTGCCGAAACCGCCATTGTTGTCTTTGTTGTTGTTGCAGAGAACGCAAAAATGTTATCTTCCAGAAATCAAATGGTTGAGACTTAGAGAGAAGAAGAAGCAGTCCCAGTCAGTGGATAAACATAACGATACTGTTTGTTTAGCATGGTTTGATTATAACGTGGGCCTTGGGTGTAATCACGTTAACCTGCGCACCCATTCACGTTAATTGGGCCGCTTCGGCCCAGCAGGACACTTGCACGACTCATAGCCTTTCAACAAATTTCTTTCAAAATAAGGAAAAATGTCAAGTACCTCTTTTTCACTCAACTCTTATTAACTAAAAACTTGTCTTATCAATCAGAATGATAGGGGCTAATTAGTTGGAGAGAACTTTTTGGGAACTAGTCGATGCTTAGTCAAAAAATAAATTAGATTTAAGAATTAACCGGGATCTAACAGAAGATATATCAAGAATTAGTCGAAGATTAATCAGACAAGCCAAGAATTTTTAGAGCACGTATAGATGGTAAGTGTGAAAATTAGGATCAACAACTCCACCTGCTATTATAAATTTGGTATGATGTACTCTCAATTGTCCATTATGATGAGATAAACTGCAGGAGAACAAAAATACTCAGGAATCTAGAGTTCATGCTCATGCATGCAAGAATTTGGTTACAAGTCACCACTACTCACAAGATCCAACAGGGCATCATTTAAGAAACCTTGCCTCCTCATAGAGATGTAAATCAACATATTCCACTGCAACGATCTGGTCGCTGAAACTCCTCCCGTGCAAACTATGCGCAGCCATGCACGAGGCTTCTGTTCTCTTAAACTCTACAACCACGCAACCTCTCTCCAATATAGACTCATCCCCATTATTGGTAGCTTCCGCCATTGTTGAGCCAACAGTACAATCTAACATTTCATCTGAACATGCATCACCTTTGGAGTTCCGTTTGTTTTCCAGCTCCAATTCTGTCTGAATAGTATCGTCTTTGATGGTGCTCATCTGGCTACCTAATTCTTCATCAGCCATGCGAATATCATCCCCATGTTTCTCCTCGTCAGTGCACTCACCATTCACCGCTTCACTGGTTTCATTATTGTTCCCTGGAGACTCTTCGACATTCACACCATGCTCGTGGTCAACATCTTTGGAGTTCTCTGATTTAGCATTTTTTTCGGAATTACTGCTCTGTTTAATGACATTAACAGATTTAACGGCACCAAACCTGCAAGATGCGAAGCATATTTTGCATACAATTTCAGTTCACAATCTCGAGTCACATAGACACAAACAAAGGATATTTTGTTGGACCTGGAACACTCGAATCGGATATCTTCCAGAACCTCTTCCACTTCGGATTCAGCAAGTAATGATAGAGTATCTGCACTAAACTGTTTTTTTTCACATAGGAACAAAAGATAAGAACTTTAAGGCTTGATTATATTATGATAATATCTTTACAGATGCACATAATCCAAAACCCTGAAATACCATCATACCATATTTTTAAGCTTCAGAACTCGAGTGGGCTGTTTAATCAGTGGCTTTGCATGTGCAGGGACCCCATATATGGGTGTTCTATGAGTAGTTTCCTATCATAAGTAATTCCTCAAGAGTCAATACGCATAAAAAACTTAACTATCAAGCTTGGGTAATGAAAATGCCAGAGAAAGTGCATGTTTGTGTTACAAGAACGGTGGTAAAGTACCAAAGAAGATGCATGAGGAATAGATTGAACCACAGTCAATGCTTGCCCTCCTAACTTCAAGCCACTCAATCCAGCACAAGCTTTGAGTGTAACTGATTGGTCTACGTACTAATAAGAAAAGGTAAGTAATATAAATTAGAAGGAAAAGAGGACGAGAAAATACGAAATAAACACGTATAAGAAATAAGTATAAGAACTAAATTCTTAAATGTAAATTTATGTGGCCAGCCATGCCACCATTTGACTAACAAACAATCAGAAGAAGACTCGTCTAATGAGAGATTATTTGATTAGAGGAATCTTTCAAGAAAATAACTTAATTTACTTGACCAACTGAGCAAGCAAGCTTTGGTAGCTCATCCAACTGTAATGTAACTACTCTTTAACCACACTGACTATTTTGAGCAGAAAACATTGTGAAAACAAAATAAAAAATTAACCCAATAACTCATCTGCTTATAACTAAATGTATTCAAAGCCAAAGGTAAAGTTGTACAGATAGGATCCAATACCTCTAAAAAGGCACATGGCTGGCCATTATTGACTTCAAAGTGGTATGCTTTCAGAGGTCCAAAGACACTCAAAATCTCAACCACCTGAGAAAAATAGAATCAAGTCTCAGTCACTAAAGAGAGATTAATGAAGTGGGGAAGGTATTATGTGCTATTAAATCACATTACCATTTCAGATGAAAGAGCCTTCGAAATTCCACCAACAAAGATCTGTACTAACATTTGAACAGAGTATAAAATACAAAAAGAGAGAAAGGATAGATGAAGAAAAAAAAATGAATGCACAACAAAAAGGCAAATTAACAGCATGAAGAAAACTGGCAATGGCAGTCAAGATAAACATATCTGAAACATTATATTATAGTTCAGAAAATTAAACACCAATTTAAGATGAGCAACATGATACTGAATTTACAATGCTTGTATATCATACTGATACCATACTATACCATACCGTCTCCAGGTAAAGTCAGCATCTTCATAATAGTTTCATCTATAATGGCAATACAATAAATAAAATTTGTTCTACATTTTCGGAAAATCGTCAATCAATCACATTTTTAAATTAATATCATGTGGATAAATGTATGTTAGGCTACTAAATCAAATAAATTCTGCAACGCAGAGTAACATTTTAATGCAGCAGCAGGTTTATTGGTATAATTAGGGATGATATGCAACAGCAACAAAAAAGTAAAGTTTAAGACTACAAGATGACGGCAAGACTGAAACACATATTGGCCTATTTGTGTATTTTGGCTTTGTATTGTTTTGGGTTTAGTTTCTTTATTTTTCTGCATTCCCTACTTTTGAAATAAAAGTTTCCTTTGGCAAATCAAGAAAATGCTCATCAGAGTTTTTTTTGTTACTTTACTTCAGACCCTCTTAATCATCATGCATTGATAATTTTCCAGCTTGAGCCCATGGGTTTCTGGTATTGTCAGTCTCCAGATCACTGAAAATTGAAAATACTAGAGCTTCACCATTGACTGATTGATAGTAGTTCCAGTTTATTTTTCTTTGCTTGGAATCCGTGAGAAATGAGAATGTCGAAGAGTGCAACATAACTATATCCAATACCATTCTGACCAAAATGAAATTACTTCATTCATATGAACACAGACAATGAACCCAAGGACACTTGTCCTAAGTTCTGGACTCATCTTTAACATTAGCAAAAATCCCGTCAAGAACGAGAAACAAGCAAATCCGAGATGTGATCTAAAATATAGAATTTACAGCTGGAGCCCAAAATTTCTAAGGATCAAACTGCACAACATCTTCAAGAACTAAAATGATGCCTATTGCAAAACAGAGGGTAGTGAAACTTAACACTCTCAATAATGTCAAAGGAAGCTACTGACAAAGGTGGCAGAAAAAAGGGGGACGCGACTTATGATGCAGATTGTAGAAACATAACGAAAGTTAGATGTTTAATCTCATGAGTTAACATAAACAATACATACAATCCAATGTTGACAACTATAATGAAAAATACTACACCCCAGAATGAAGATTAAATATACTGCACCAGTATGTGTAACCTCATAAAAATACCTTGTAAGGTGAATCCTGCACGGTATCATTTATGGTATCAACTGCAGTCCCCGACTTATCCAAGTCTCCAGTCTGCATGAAAATAGCAACTGTTTGAAAACCTGCTACATGGATAATAAGCATATATACCTTAGAAGCAGCAAAGCATAAGTAGAGTGCTATTTAACCAAACATAGCCTTTTTCTGAGAGTAAAGGCCAAATTAAGCATATAATAGAAAATCATGCTTAAAGATGTGCGGCAATAACTCCATAAATAATTGAACTGTGATGTTACTTAAACAAATTATCAAGTGGACATTAATATCCTTTGCTTTCTGGTCTTCTATTTTAAAGCTCATTGTTACTTGTCAGGAACCTGATATACATACACCAAAACTAATTTACCTTATCATGCATATAAACGCTACAACAGACAGAGGAAGAAATCATTAGTGCGGTTAAAAATGACTTTCGGCAGTTGGATTTACAAAATTACAGCTATTGGGGAGAAAGAAGGAAACTTTGATGTGATAATCCAGTGGCCACAGTTGAGATTTAGCTTGGCTAGAAATTCACATGTAAAACTGAAAACACTATAATGGAAACTTATCAATATTTTATTATGAAAAGAAAATAAGGAAACCATTCACTTCAGTCACAAATTTACATAACAGAATGGACATGATACCTGCAAAGCATAATATTTTTTATAGGATGTTACTATTTCCACTAGGGTGCATGCATGAGAAATATCGAAATGTCATAACTCATAACTACACCACTGTTACCGTACATTCCTAGCCAAATAAAATCAATTTATTGAATAAACAGCATCTACTCTGCACAGAAGAACCCTTCATGTAAGGGTAGAAGATTTCTAACAAACAAGATTCATAATTATCAGAATAATATCAATCTTTAATTACAAAATAAGTGAGTAATTATACTTACTATACACATACGTTACCATCAATAATCAAAATTAGGTTCGTCAATCATCTTTATACAACTAATTGGTAATAATTCAAAAGAGATTGAATAAATACAATACAGATGATCAAACGAGATAGATAGAGGGGGTTAAAGCGAGTTCAGAATGATGAAAAGACACTGTAAATCATAAAATTAAAGGTGTCAAGGGTTTTGTGTTGGAAGCAATCATTTAACATGAATATGCCACAAGCTTACTTAACTATCTCAAAATGAGAATCACATTCCATGTTATAAGAAATTTACCGTCCAAGCAGCCTAATATGAGATGACCAGAAGCCAAAAGTAATAAAATGCAAGCACATCAAACTTGTCACTACACCTGGAAATCTTCTTATTTAGGAGTCAGCCCCATCACCATCCTGGATGTGAACTATTAAAGACCCAACATATACACCCTATTTAAGAGATTCCAACATGCAGTCAGAACAAATTTCATGAATGGGACAAATAATGTATTCCATGCACAATAATAAGAAAGCTAGATAAGCAACAACAATAGATCCTACTGACAAACTTAAGAAGACAAAAAACATCTTTTTATGCCGTGGACTTTGTTAAAATGTATAAATAAGGACACAAACTTTAATTATTACAGCTAAGGACATGAACTGTCATGATCTGCACCATTAACGCAAAGCATCTACAAATTTTAAGTTATTAGTTAAACTTGCTGATGTGTCAAAACATATGATGAGTTGACAAGAACTATTGTATAATTTAAGGTAGATTTGGAGACAGATATGATTAAATAAATATTTCAAATATCATTTTATTTCTCTCATCTATCTTCTCACTACTACATTTCTTCTCCCTTCTCAGTGGTTGCTCGTCACATTCTGTCATAAGAGAAAAAAATTACTCAAGTTGAAACCCCAACTTCAGCCAGTGATTATGCCTTGTGTTACAGATAAGATCCAAACCCTTTATTCAAAACCCAAATAGACATAATAATATTACAAAAAGAATCCAATATACATGCTGGAGAGAGACGGAGGCAGATGAAATTTGGTTACTAATAGGTGGTAGGATATTTTTGCAAACATTTGAAACCCCCAAAACTTAAATCCCCAAGTTCTGACCGCATTACAGAGGCCATGGCATGAGGCCTCGTGGAAACCAACTGAAAATCTGTCTTTGAGATGGGTTTGAGGCCGAATACATCAATAGGCCATTTGCACTTAAAAGGTTGTGTTAAATAAGAAGCATACTCATGAAATCATACACGCCAATTTTCAACGCATAGATGTGGTGATTAGAGCATATGAGTGGACCTACACAGGATGACGACAACCATAGAAACCATTGGAATAAGAATAAATAAATAAATAAAAGAAAAAAAAGATAGATGAGAAAGAAATTTAAAAAACAATTTTTTTAATTATAATTGTCTCCAAGTCAATTTTAGGTGTATAAAAGTACTTAGCACATCAGCATAATTTTGACACATCAGCAAATCTAACTAACTTATCGGATGTGGAAGACTCGCCTTAATGATACGAATCATGATAGGCACAACCTTGTAACAGTCAAAAGCTTGTCCCTATTTGTATATTTGAGCAAATTTTGTGTCCTCAAAATTAGCTTTTCTCTGAAGTTTAACATGTAAAGTGAATTTACTTCCTAGATCCCAGCAAAGGGAAAGATTCTTATCATTGTCAAAACCAATAGACAGTAACATAATTGTACTTAAAATATCACATCCCTGGAAAATTTTAAGAAGCAATGACTGGGCAGTCCTTATCTGCATTTACTTGAGATATTTATTAACAAAAAAAACTATTTTGGTTCATGCTTTCAAGTCAAGTACTGTAGATGGAAGCAAAGACAGCTTTATAAGCTTCAGTTTTCACCACTGAATGTAAACAGAATAAATTAACATTAAATACTCACCACACCTTTTTACTGGTTCATAATATGATAGCCATAAAAATGAAAGTGTGATGTAAAAAATCCATTATTTGCATAAACATATATCATGGTAAAGGATTTTCACCGGTATCAGACTTACTTGATTTTGTCCCCATCATACATGTGCGCCAAAGCAAAGTCCACACCCCCGACAGTGGGCTAAATCTTGGAAGTATCTAACTAAAATTAATATACAACGGCGAAAAAGTTTCCCTTACCAGTACCACTCACAAAAACTAAGCTGCTTGTTCAAATTACGCCTTCCACACTTCCAGTGTTAAGGGATTAAACAGAACTTTTCACTAACCCTACTCAATCTGTCCTGTCAAATTTCCCTTGTGAGAGCAACTGCAAGTTTTCAAATATTGGCCTAGAAGGCCAAATTCCAAACGTACTAAAGTCAGGAGGTGTGGATGTTTTTATTGATGTATTATTTTTCCAGAGAAGCTCTTATATCCAATTTGGGCTTACAACAAAATTTACAGGTTTAGATAGCTGTTCCTTATTTTTCCATAAGCTATCTGGAGTTCAACCTTTCTTAAAATGTAACTTGGACTTCCACTAATTTGACGAATTATATACGGTTAACAGAATACATATGACCTACAACAATAGTTCAAAACAGCAACAGTCAACCATGAATATTTTGAAGTGTGAGTTTATATCTACATTCACTTCATTATTCCAATACCTCTAAAGTGAAGAATTATCGCCAAGCTACTTCATGTAATATATACTTAATAACCCAACCAAACATTATCAAACAAGAATAATAATCAATATAAGGCCACTCAGAAAGTAAGAAAAAGATAGGTGAGATTAGCATTCTTACTGCCACATCAACAAAATCTTTGGGGAATCTAATATTGAGAATAGATTCAGAGAAGGATTTGCCATTATAAGAAAGAGCTGCTGAAGCATCCTCAGGGGTAAGAAATTCCACTACAGCTTGGCCTTTCTCTTTGTGTATCTACAAATAAATTTCGTAAGAATGGCAAACCAAACCATCAAACCAATATTGCATGCATAGCAAGAATAAATAATTAAAACCAAAAGACGCTTACAATACAGCTTATACACGGATGAGCTCCATGGATATGATTAACGTCCAATGACAGCAAAAAGTTATCAAGACATTCCATTATGGCTTTCTCAGTGGCTGATGCTGGTACATTTTCTATATACAGTTTCCTCATAGACCGTGCAGCTTGTGTAAGTTGAAGAGAATCGGAGGAACTCTTCTCTGTTAATAAGTCAATGGTAGAAACTCCAGCAAGAGGCTCTGCAGTACTTAAAGCACCAGGAACAGCACTTATATACTCACCAACATTTGAGGATACAGTGTGATTTGATGAAATAAGATTAGGGAGAACTGAACTGGGTAATTTACTCTCTGGCCCCTTAGGTGGAAGGTCCCGCTCAACATTTTTCTTCTCTGGCGAGAGATGAATAGGGGAAGGAGTTATGGTAGCAGACTCGCTTTTCCTCTTCCTAGGTGAATAACCTCCCAGGCCACTTGTCGGCAGACCTTGCTGCCGGTTGTGGCTACTCGAACAATTACTTGATATTCTCCCTCTGTCAGCGTCAGAATGTTGTCTCCCTGACCTCACTTTGTGTTTATGTGATGTTGCCTCCCTATGACCTCGACGAGAATCGAATGTTCGGCTGTGTTCCCTAGGTGAGGCTGATCTGGACCTTCTATTTCTGTCCTTCTCATGTCCTCGGCTCCTCGACCTTCTTCTTTTTAGCCTTAATTCTTCATAATGAGACTTCGAAGATTCCTTTTTTTCCTTTCTCTTAGAAACTTCATTATCACGGTGTCTTCCTGACTCATGTTTCTTGACAGCTATCTTGTCCCTATTTGTCTCATCATCTTCATCTCGATATCTTCTCTTGTTGTTTTCTCTCTCGGATTTTCCTCCATTTCTGTCCAAATATTTATCTTTCTCTGCAAAATATCTCGAATGCCTCTTTTCTGTTACTTTTTCAGAAACACTGCTCAAATGCTCACCATTTCTTCTCTCCCCTTGAATCTGGTTATCCACGACATCTTTAGCTTTGCTTACAGAGCCTCGTTTAAGGTTATCCTTCAATTTGATTACTTCCTCTCGATTTTCTCTCTCTTTCCCTTTAAGAGTATTGGCTTCTCGATCTGTCCTTTTAACAGTACTGTCTTCTCTGTCTCTCCTCCTTCTAACTCCATTGTCTTCTCTATCAGCCCTGTTATCTTCACCGTCTTCCTTCATCGGGATGTTTTCTCTTTTCTCTCTGGAACTGACCTTCAAAGTCTCCTCTTGTACACACTTTTCAGTACCATCATTGGTTTTGCACTTCCGAGTTCTGGGGTCAGAACTATTAGAGTCGTTCTCAGCAACATTATCCAGTGGTAATGCACTAGCCTCTACAGGTCCAACCATGACACCTTCAGCCAATTTCTTGTTTTTCCTTCTAACCATAATTTCGTCAAAGCTTATAGGCCTTGTGCGAGCAGCAGTTCCTTCATAATAGTTATCATGTGGAAATCCAATATCTTTTCGAGACTTCTCCTCATCGTGCCGACCAGATCTCGTCATCTTACCCGATAGAAAACAATAATCCCAATAAGCTATGATTTCATGAGCCTCTCAAACACCCAACGTGGATTAACATCAGAACAAGAACCACTAAACCACCTGGCTACGACAAGCTTGTCTTTGCACAAAATCACTGCACCCAAAATAAAGATATCCACCCAATCGTGAGTATGAAACAAATGTTAGCCACCAATTTACTAGGCTTCGGGGTAAGAGAAACAGATCTTACAAACAAATAACAATTACATCCACATACCAGTCCAGGGAAATAATTAACAGGTCTACACAGATAATCTATGCATGCCCATATCTGTGCCTTGCACATTACAGCTAACACAAAAATGAGCTGGCTATTGAATCAACATTGTTTAGCAATGTATTATATATCATACGATGCCATGAAATTCAAGACTGATTTACATTTAAAATCAAAGAAAATGAACGATTAATAAGTGTTGTCCATCAGGACATTTTTCCGGACGATATTGGGGTTGGCTATTTTTCTTTGATATGAACACATAAACTAGTGCAACAGTTACTTGGAGAAATAACAAATTAAGTACAAAAAAACTACAGAGATAATCCAATAGAATAACCAATTAGCACCTTCCCTCCCCCAACAAACCTCTAGCACAACTATTTGATTCAATTCTACAAAAAAATGGCGAATCAATTCCAACCAATATCATCATTTCTCCAGGCATAACATATAATGCTAAAAGCAATAAAACAAAATAAAAGCTGTAGAGTTTAAGCATGAAAGCGTATCGAAAAATCAGTTCAAAACCCAGGAAATACAGAAGTGGCACAAACAAAGATGTAAATGATTACTAAATCCATGTAAAGAATAGAGATATGGTGAAAGCAATACATCGGATGTGAGGTCGGAGAGAGCAAGAATTGAAGGAGAACGCGAGATCAACCTGTGAAGAGAAAACCTAGAGACTGAGAAAATACGCCCAGAATCGATGCCTGCTACTATATCATTTATTTTTCTGATATTCTTTTCACAAATTAGTTACTGTTATTTTTATTTTTATTTCAATATGTTTAAGGATGTGATTAGGTGAATGATTTTTTTTGTTTGAAATAAAACTCAGATATATAAATCAAACACACGACTCGTGATCAATTACCTCAATGAGGGAAAGTGGGACAAATCCCTCACCTGTCACCCAATCTGAATTACGTAAAGTAAATTTGGCTAGATTATGATCTGTCATACTGCTAGACCGGCTAATAAAACAAACCGGCGAAAGAGAAACAGATCTGTCTAGTTTTGAAATGTATTCGTTGACTATACCTTCCGATGGGTTAAGATGAACCGTCCAATTGGATACCATAGAGACCACATCTAAACAATCTGATTCTATTGAAGCTTCGACCCAACCCTTCCTTTTTCTCTAACAAATTGCTTCATGAATAGTCACGGTCTCTACCTCGGAGGGCTGGAGAAAACCCATAAATTTTCTGGAGAAAGCATCAATTTGAGAATCTGTCGAGTCTTTGCACATTCACCCAATGTGTATTTAAATATAATATATGCTTAAAATTTTCTCCTTAGTAATATCTTAAATTTAGTAATATATCTAAAAGCATGTAAAATGATATTTATATCTTTAAAATTTCATTTAATTTTATAAATTTATGGGTTAAGACTTCGGCAATGCTTCCTCTCCAGCACGCATAACTTTTCTATACATTTTCGTTCTGACAAGAATGTGCTCGCAATCGAGTTTATTGAAGGGTTACTCTTACTCTTCATTT